>CAMXCT020001538.1:0-2500 GCA_947184155.2 Cladocopium goreaui
GAAAGGGTTGCTCCGGCAACAGAAAGTAAACTCGCACTTTTACCAATCCCCTGATTTTTTTGTTGCCATCGACCCTCATTCGTGCGAAAGAAGTTGCTCCGGGCAAAAAAAAAGTAAAAAATCGCACTTTTACCAGTTTTTGCCGATCAAAACACCCCCTCATTTCGTGCGAAAGGTTTGCTGTTTCGTGACTCACCACCACACGCCGCCCACCCTCGGCCTAAAGAGGAGAAGATAAAGAAAGGAGAGAGATGTGAGAGAAGGTGTGAAGATGAAGCAGATGTTGAAGAATGAGCATATGTGATAGAATGAGAGATGTGAAGAGAAGGTGTGAAGATACCGATGTGAAGATGAGCAGATGTGAGAGAAGATGCGAAGATGAGCAGATGTGAAGATGAGCAGATGTGAGAGAAGATGTGAAGATGAGCAGATGTGAGAGAAGATGTGAGAGAAGATGTGAGAGAATATGTAAGAGAAGATGTGAGAGAAGATGTGAAGATGAGCAGATGTGAGAGAAGATGTGAGAGAGATGTGAGAGAAGATGTGAAGATGAGCAGATGTGAAGATGAGAAGATGTGAGAGAAGGTGTGAAGATGAGAAGATGTGAGAGAAGGTGGGAAGATGAGCAGATGTGAAGATGAGCAGATGTGAAGATGAGCAGATGTGAAGATGAGCAGATGTGAGAGAAGATGTGAAGATGAGCAGATGTGAAGATGAGAAGATGTGAAAGAAGGTGTGAAGATGAGCAGATGTGAAGATGAGCAGATGTGAAGATGAGCAGATGTGAAGATGAACAGATGTGAAGATGAGAAGATGTGAAAGAAGGTGTGAAGATGAGCAGATGTGAAGATGAGCAGATGTGAAGATGAACAGATGTGAAGATGAGAAGATGTGAAGATGAGAAGATGAGATACAGATGTGAAGATGAGAAGATGTGAAGATGAGAAGATAAGATACAGACCCCCACTGTTGGAAGAACCCTGCGCTCAGACGCTCTCGGGAAAAAACCGTTGAACGGTCGCAAAAAACCCTCGTCGCGGGACACCGTCGCAAAAAACCCTCGCTGAACCGTTGCAAAAAACCCTTCTCCGTGGAGACTGTCGCAAAAAAAACTAACTTTCTCGTAAGGTTGCTACTGTTTGAAAAAAAAAACTGTTACTGTCGCAAAAAAAAAACATCCCTCTTTTTTTGGTCCTATGTAACTGCCGCAGTTTCTTCGGTGTAGCCATGGGATGGCTGGACAATATTTTGCTAGTCCCAAATGAGGTTATTATGGCGGTTAAGGGACATCCAGAGGTTTGTTGTTGCTGAAAATGCCCCATAAATGACCATACCCTCTGGGAATCTAAGAGTTTGCTGTGGAATTTTGCCTAGTTTCATGATTTACCTATTATTTGTGTGGTGTTTTTCCATAGTTATTTCACGAATTACCAGAAGGTAACTTCACCATAGATAGTAGCTATACTTAAAGTGCCAGATCCCCCCAATTCAATACAGCTTGAGAAAAATCCGGGTTTGGCAGGGCAAGATTGTTGCTGTTTCATCCAGGTTTTTCGCTGCTTTTGTGGATCAAAAATGATCAAAATCCTCCAGCCTTCAAATGGTCCCATGGCAGCTCCCTGCCAACCCGCCTCCACACCACGACCAGAGCCCCACATCTTGTCGCCACCCACGCCCCAGCCGCCACGCTTCGCTTTGGTTTTGGCCTGAATGATGCTGAATCTTCACCCCCCGTAGGAATGGGTCGGTTTGTTTAGGTATTCATCAGAGCCGGCTTGGCTAAAAACAGGGTAGTCCCAAATGAAAGATGCTGAGAAACTTCACATGTTTTCCCATTCAAACTGCAATTCTGGGGTATACCTTGTTGACAAACAGATCCCCAGATACTCCATTATGATAAGGCCAGAAAACGTCCATGGTTTTTTTAAGCCATGGGTGTTTTTTCAACCCAAAAAAGCCATCCTTCAGACCGACTCTGGAGTTCTCCTCCCCGGCCTGCGGCTCGTCGAAGAAGTCGTTGATGTGGTCCTCGTTGTCTTGCCAATAGTAGCCTCAAGCGGCGACTCTCCGGTGTCCTCAAACGTGGCTTAAGAAAATCCCCCATGTTCCCCCATTGAAACCCATAGGTACATGATTTCCAAAGGCAACGTTTGAGTACCGGAGGCTTACTCTGTATTCGAACATTCTCTGGGTGATGGGCCTGGATCCTGTTCGTGAGCCCATTTGCGGTTCATGAGCCGATAATTGCACCAAATCGGGAACATGGTTCTGGCAAATGACTATCGCTACTACACGCATAGTTGTTCTCCAGGGCCTTTTGTTGGTTCATGATGGTTCATGTCCCGTTGTTTCGTCATAAAACCGATTTCTTGTTTTAAATTGGGCAAGTCGGGGCTAAATCTGGACCAACAGTCAATCCCTATCATCTACCCCCTATTTGGATCAGAGGTCAAGAAGTTTGACCCCTATGCCATTTCCGTCATTTGGAATCATTTGGAGT
>CAMXCT020001538.1:7500-42500 GCA_947184155.2 Cladocopium goreaui
CGTGTATGTGTGTATGTATGTAAGTAAGTAAGTATGTATGTAAGTATGTATGTATGTATGTAAGTATGTATGTATGTATGTATATATGTATGGTAATGTAATGTAATGTCATGTCATGTCATGTCATGTCATGTAGTGCAATGGTATGGTATGGTATGGTATGGTATGTATGTATGTATACCTATTGTGTATATATTATATCTTATATAGTTATTTCTACACACAGCTTAACAGTATGCTATCAACCTCTGAACCCGCGATTGATTTGGATCAAAGACACTGGGCCCTCGCCAACTACCTGATGGGAAAACGCTACTAACAGCAGAGTATTGAGGGAAAAAGGCTGCAGAAGTGGTGGACAAAAAGCGCTGCTTACGGTGGCCTTTTAACCAAAAATAGGAATAGTTATTTATGTATCTAAGTATTGACAGATATACATACATACATACATACATGCATACATACCAATACATACCAATACATACCAATACATACCAATACATACCAATACATACCAATACATACCAATACATACCAATACATACCAATACATACATACCAATACATACCAATACATACCAATACATACCAATACATACATACCAATACATACATACCAATACATACATACATACGTACATACATTACATACATTACATACATTACATACATTACATACATTACATACATTACATACATTACATACATTACATACATTACATACATTACATACATTACAAACATTACATACATTACATACATTACATACATTACATACATTACATACATTACATACATTACATATATTACATACATTACATACATTACATACATTACATTACATTACATTACATACATTACATACATTACATACATTACATACATTACATACATTACATACATTACATACATTACATACATTACATACATTACATACATTACATACATTACATACAGTACATACATTACATACATTACATACATTACATACATTACATACATTACATACATTGCATACCTTACATACATTACATACATTACATACATTACATACCTTACATACATTACATACATTACATACATTACATACATTACATACATTACATACATTACATACATTACATACATTACATACATTACATACATTACATACATTACATAACATTGCATTGCATTGCATTGCATTGCATTGCATCCATTACATCCATTACATACATTACATACATTACATACATTACATACATTACATACATTACATACATTACATACATTACATACATTACATACATTACATATTACATTCATTACATACATTACATACATTACATACATTAAATACATTACATACATTACATACATTACATACATTACATACATTACATACATTACATACATTACATACATTACATACATTACATACATTACATACATTCCATACATTACATACATTACATACATTCCATACATTACATACATTACATACATTACATACATTACATACATTACATACATTACATACATTACATACATTACATACATTACATACATTACATCCATTACATACATTACATACATTACATACATTACATACATTACATACATTACATACATTACATACATTACATACATTACATACATTACATACATTACATACATTACATACATTACATACATTCATACATTACATACATTACATACATTACATACATTACATACATTACATACATTACATACATTACATACATTACATACATTACATACATTATATACATTACATTACATACATTACATTACATACATTACATTACATACATTACATACATTACATACATTACATTACATACATTACATTACATACATTACATTACATACATTGCATTACATACATTGCATTACATACATTGCATTACATACATTACATACATTACATACATTACATACATTACATACATTACATACCTTACATACATTACATACATTACATACATTACATACATTACATACATTACATACCTTACATACATTACATACATTACAGACATTACATACATTACATACATTACATACATTACATGCATTACATACATTACAGACATTACATACATTACATACATTACATACATTACATACATTACATACATTACATACATTACATCCATTACATGCATTACATACATTACATACATTACATACATTACATACATTACATCCATTACATGCATTACATACATTACATCCATTACATACATTACATACATTACATCCATTACATACATTACATACATTACATACATTACATACATTACATACATTACATACATTACATACATTACATACATTACATACATTACATACATTACATACCTTACATACCTTACATACCTTACATACCTTACATACCTTACATACCTTACATACCTTACATACCTTACATACCTTACATACATTACATACATTACATACATTACATACATTACATACATTACATACATTACATACATTACATACATTACATACATTACATACATTACATACATTACATACATTACATACATTACATACATTACATACATTACTTACATTACATACATTACATACATTACATACATTACATACATTACATACATTACATACATTACATACATTACATACCTTACATACATTACATACATTACATACATTACATACATTACATACATTACATACCTTACATACATTACATACATTACATGCATTACATGCATTACATTACATACATTACATACATTACATACATTACATACATTACAGACATTACATACATTACATACATTACATTACATTACATTACATTACATTACATACATATATATATATATATTCACATATATGTATATATATATATATATCTATCTATCTATATATATATATATTTATTCACATACATACATACATACATACATATATGTATATATATGTGTGTATTCACATACATATATATATAACCACATGTTTATATTCACATATATATATATATTCACATAAAATACGTGTATATATATATATTTATTCACATAATATACGTATATATATATATGTACATTCACATAATATATTCATATATATAGCATATGTAGCGTATCACCAATTGGGATCATCATACCAAATGAAGGGAATGGAGATGATCCCCTGACTTTTTGTAGACTGGAGCGATATTCCAACGTTTTTTTTGGGCTCGATAAGTGACCCATTTCAGGGGCTTCACAAAATGGGGAATCCCCAAATCCGGTTCATTGGATGATTTGGGGGTACCATTTTAGATCTATCATGACTATCATGTGGTCGGGAAACTCGGAGGAGCTCCTGAGCCGCAGTTTTTTTCAAAGCTCGAAATCGATCGAAATGTCGTTGAGACTGGTTGGTGAATTTGGATTCCCCTAACCCATCTGCTCCATGTATGGAATATTTACCTACAAAACTGGGTGATTTTGTTCGGGCAAATGTTGATAATTTTTATATAAATATTCCATACATGGAGCATCTGGGTAATGATTTGTGATCATCCCCAATTTTTGTTGGCGAGAATCCCCGAACTCATCATCAACCCCGGGGGTAACTGAACAGTGTTCTCTTTGGCGAAAGCCACGGAAAGCCATAGTTCCTTAAGTCCCTCCGGGCACGCGGATAGCAACTGTCTTAGTTATATCATTGGATAATATGGAGATGTTCATTATCAGTCGTATAATATGATGGATACTTAGATATAATTAGATATAATTAGATATAATTAGATATAATTAGATATAATTAGATGCAATGAGAATATGAGATATAATTATTATATATATATAGATATATAGTTAGATATAATTCGATGTAATTAGCTTAGATATAATCCCAAGTGTATCACCATTAAATCACCATTCATACCCACCTCTGCCTGTTTTTTCTCACGCCGCCGCCGCCGCGGCAGGGAAGGCCGTCAGGTCCTAGCGGCCGTTCGGCTCAGTGGGAAATCGCCAGGTGTCAGGTGGTTTGAATGGTGATTTTATGGTGATTCAACGGTGCTTGAAATCTTTGAAATCGTGGTTTTGGATGGTTGAAATCTGAAATCGGATGTTGAAATGGTGGTTTTGGGATGGTTTAGGCTGGTTTTAGCTGGCGTTAAAGGGAGCTTAGGCTGTTGTTGGTGGTTTTAGCTCGTTCATGTTCCGAACGGATTTCTATTAGATTGCATTAGGTGGCTCAAAATGATCTACTTTCGAGAAATTGAGATGTCATCGGTGGGTCCACCGGACCCCAACGCTTTCACAGGCTTTACAGCCGTGTAGCGACGGTTCAGGTAGCCACTATCTGAGCCAAGCGATGGTTCGATACATCGAAACATCCCCACAAAAAAAGGGTCAAAGTGGGTCCATTCTGCTACAAAACCATCCAATTTTGGAGGTCATTACTTTTCAGCTTTGCCCAAAGCCATTGTTGGTGAATATTGGCTTATATATGCTTATATATATATATGCTTATAGTGCTTACATATGCTTGCATGTCCTGATATATATAGTTATATATATATATAAACATTCACTTCATGCTTCTTTTTTGAGCGTTGCAGACCAAGCTTGTCAATGATTAAAAGGGAAATTCGGATAATTAAAATGTTAATTCGGATAATGGATCCGTTATGGTATCTGACCATAACTTTGGGCGCAGTCCAATGTATCCGGCCACGCCCAGGATACACTGAACCCCCCATGCCCCCTAGGGGCCCCGCCACACCGGGGAACACCACTAGGCACGCGACATTAGGATCCAGACGAAAAACGGAAAAGAAAAGCTTGCACCCCCTGGCTTTTGTGTTGATATTCAGCTTCTTCCCAAGCTGTCAGCTTCTTCCCAAGCTGCTTTCGGGGGGGAGGCAGAGGGCCTTTAAGCCAGAGCTACGTCAAAAACCATCATGAATTCATGTTTATCCACGGGGCGTAAGGACAAACATTCACTTCATGCTTCTTTTTTGAGCGTTGCAGACCAAGCTTGTCAATGATTAAAAGGGAAATTCGGATAATTAAAATGTTAATTCGGATAATGGATCCGTTATGGTATCTGACCATAACTTTGGGCGCAGTCCAATGTATCCGGCCACGCCCAGGATACACTGAACCCCCCATGCCCCCTAGGGGCCCCGCCACACCGGGGAACACCACTAGGCACGCGACATTAGGATCCAGACGAAAAACGGAAAAGAAAAGCTTGCACCCCCTGGCTTTTGTGTTGATATTCAGCTTCTTCCCAAGCTGTCAGCTTCTTCCCAAGCTGCTTTCCACGTCCCCCAGTCCTTCGACCGAAGGGAGATTGCTCAAGCGATGGTAAGGATGTAAAAAAGGAAATATAAATGGAGCGCAAAATGGTTGTTTGGATTTGGATATCAGCCAAAATAGCTATGTACAGCGCACCACATTCGGGAAATAAAAGGTGCTCCCCCACCCTCAAGGAAAAAGGCCTGAAAACAGCGCCTGTAGGCATGTGGTTTCCCGTTCAAAAAAAAAACAAATCCAGGGGTTTGGCACATTTCTTCCAAACCCACAAAGATCCCAAAACAAAACATTTAGCGAGAATAAAATTGTCAGCTGCCCGTGGGCGCTTCCCTGACTTGGCCAGTCCTAGGCTAACAACAGCGGGGCTAATTCTTTTCTGTCATCTGAATTTGCCAAGATGACAACCCTAGCAGTTCCTCTGTGTGTCAACATCCACGGAAGGCGGCGAGCACACTGAGGGCAAACTGAGGATGATCATGTAGTATGGCCCATCCGACCATTGTGGTGATTATTCAAAGAGGCGCTTGACTCGGCACCTTGTTGGCGTTCTAAGTCCGCATCAAGCTAAGGGTCCTGATTGTGAATAGCTGGCAGAAAATTACTTGCCACAGCTCCTCCTTGCCTTTGCTTCACCACGCTTCCAGGTAGGCACTGATAATGCCATTCATGCGCTCACGCTGTCTTGGGAGAGCCATCCCCTCCCGTACCATCCATGCGCCCACTTTGCACGACGCTTGTCTCAATGATTAAAAGGGAAATTCGGATAATTAAAGAGGTTAATTTGGATAATGGATCCGTCATGGTATTCGACCATCACTTTGGGCGCAGTCCAATGTATCCGGCCACACCCAGGATACGCTGAACCCTTGTGAAAAATACGCGGAAACGGCGAGAGTGGCGGATTCGGAATCTGCTGTTTTCAAGGCCATCTGCCTGCCAGCAGCACTTGGTCAAGTGACACACTTTTCAAAAGAAAAATGGTTACTCTCCGCCGGAGGAAAAACAGACGGAATTCCCACTGTTCAAGCCTAAGCTTCAGTAGGCACTCAGCAAATGCGGCACGCCACGCATGGGGCTGTAAAGTAAGAAACGAAGTGGTGAACACAACGTTTCTATGCCCAAAGGTGGACTAGAGCTTATTTCCATAATACATCATAATACACTTGGCAGCGCTTACATGTTTACCTGACTGAGCCAATACCAAATGACTCAGAACTCCTATTGATTTGCCAAGCCTGTCAGGCACGTAATTCCCCAATACGAGGTAGACCGCGAAGGCTACTAGCAGACTCAGAGTAAAGGTGTATATAGTGGTCCTGAGTAACCGACCAACCATAGCCCGTAAGAGGCAATGTTTTCATCAGTGTTTCAGCATGTAATCTCAAGCTGCAGCCATAACGTAGCTGGCGGTTGCTCGCCCTTCATCCTGTGGCCAAAGATGTCTAAGATAATTTGAGACCATAGCATCTCGTGAAGACGTTGATAAGGTGTATACACCTGACATTTATTTGCATCCTTTAAGATACTCCTCCACTTGATACTGGTCAGAACTGCCTAAGCTTCTAGGACGTTTATAAGGTCTGGCTCACAAGGCTAGTGTTGACCATCTCCACCAACGTAATGGAACTCCTGCACGTAGCCTGTGATAGTGCCCGGGTCCCTTGCTAGCTCCTTGCAGCAGCAAGTCTTCTCCCTTCAGTAACACTAAGCCAGACCACTTAGCGGCTAGCTTGGAACTGGGAGAATACGATTGGGTGTTTTAAGCCAAGGGACCTTGAACAAAAGGCTTTGGACATCAGTGGCTTGACCTGGGGTGAGCTTGTTAACCAACTCCTGAAGCTCAAACTTCTTCACCCAAGGACGCCAAGAGTTGTCCCAGCAACTATGCCACCACATTTACTGACTACGCATAGCCTTTCAAAGTGTGGCGACAGTCTCCGTGATGTTCTTAACCATCTTTATGCACTGTACCGGTTGATTGGGAGAAAAACCAAGGATTAACTCTTGTCCAAAAGCGCGAGGAGTTCTACGACTCCCTTGACGGTTCATGGGTCCAAATCACCTGCATTGCAATCTCGGATACCTGCAGGTCTCCGTGAAGGATGCTCGACTGGGTCTTGACGTAGTGAAGGTTGGGAGAGGCTTGTCTCCCTTATGCTTTCAGCTGGGATTCAAGAAGATCTTTCCCTCGAACATGGCCTATAGCGTGAACCAATGAAAAGGACCTGGCAGAATCATGCTGCTCGGGCACATCCTTTCTGACCGTGCTTAACGAAAAAGCCAATCCATAGGGAGTTAATCCCCATGACGCCACAAGGCCCTTAGCCAGTCAAAGTGACGCGACAGTCTTCGTGATGTTTATGCACTGTTCCGGGTAATTGGGAGGAAACCAAGGATTACCTCCCGTTCCAAAGCGCGAGGAGACCTACGACTCCCTTGACGGTTCATCTGTCCAAATCACCTGCATTGCAATCTCGGATACCTGCAGGTCTCCGTGAAGAATACTGACTGGGTCTTGACGTAGTGAAGGTTGGGAGAGGCTTGTCTCCCTTCTGCTTTCAGCTGGGATTCAAGAAGAACTTTTCCTCGAACATGGCCTACAGCTTGACCCAATGAAAAGGACCTGGCAGAATCATGCTGCTCGGGCACATCCTTTCTGACCGTGCTTAACGAAAAAGCCAATCCATAGGGAGTCAATCGCCATGATGACACAAGGCCCTCAGCCAGTCAAAGTGGAGCAACAGTTTTCGTGCTGTTCTTAACCATGCTTGTTCTTCTTTATGCACTGTACCGGGTAATTGGGAGGAAAACCCATGATTACCTCCCGTTCCAAAGCGCGAGGAGTTCTAAGACTCCCTTGACGGTCCTCCATCTGTCCAAATCACCTGCATTGCAATCTCGGAAGCCTGCAGGTCTCCGCGAAGAATGCTGACTGGGTCGTGACGTATGAAGGTTGGGGGAGGCTTGTCTCCCTTCCCCTTCCAGCCAGGCTTCAAGAAGAACTTTTCCTCGAACGTGGCCTAAAGTTTGACCCTATGAAAAGGACCTGGCAAAAAATCATGCTGTTCAGGCCCTTCCCCGCTGATTGTGTTTAACGAGATAGGCAATCCAGAGGAACCCAAACCGCGCGACGCCACAATGCCCCCATTAGAAGTTAAAGCATCACTGGCGCTGACGCCTTCCAAGTCTGCCCGCAGGTTTCTGAAGGCCAAAAGCACCAAACCCAGGAAGCGGCAGAGCTCTAAAATAGCCTCCCTTGCCAAGGGAAACCTCTGGCCCATGGGAGGCCATCTAAGGAGGTGATGCTGCTCCAAACATGGTTCCAAGCCCCCAGCAATGGCTCCGTAACCTTAATCACATAGCCCAAACCGTTGCAGACCACCTGCAACTCCTTCTGGCTAGCCCTTCCATGCCTCAGCACCTACAGTACAAGGCAAGTTGTACATATATGTCGCTATCTTTGTGGGCTTGGCGCACATCGTTCCCTGTTCTCTATCAATCCATGCTCCTTGAAGCGCAGCCTGCGAAACCTGGGCCACCCTCCTCTTGGGGTGAATTGGGAGAGCAGCCAACGCATCCATCTCCCTTAAGGTCTCAACAACTGGTGACTGGATCCCTGAAAATAAATCATAGGTGCGGCGGTCCAGCTTGTGAAGCTCATCAATGTTGCCCCATAGGGAGTCCTCGACTACAGAGAACCCAATCCTCTAGGACCGAGAAGAAGTAGAAGTAGCAACGAAGGTCCTCCAAGATCTTCCGCCACCTTTTCAGGAACCGGAGCGAGGACGGACGGCCTTGAGTTTCGTTCAGCACCCCAGGCATGCTGGTGAGGCAGGCGGCCATACTTCGGAGAACCGCTGCTTCAGGGCCATCGATTAAAGGATGTCCCGTGACAGGTGAAGGAAAGATTGACTTTCCTCCTGCCGTGGACCATGGTCTGCAACTGAGATTCTTTTCAAGAATCATCAGGACATCCACCAAAAAGCTTCCCAAGTCCCCTACTTTGCAGCTCGTGCCGCGCGCAGCCAGGAAGTTCTCTACCGCTGCCTGCACTCCAGCCCCAAACCTTTGGGAGCCATCCTTTGTTCTTTGAAGCTCCCCTTCTCCAGCGCCTCTCCTCACGCTGGGAGAAATCTTGTCCTCCCCTCTTAGCGGTTGTTTGAAGCTCTCCTGCTTTCTCGAACTTCCCCTCTGAGTGTTGACTTGGCTCCTCTCCTCACTTTGGGAGATATCTTAACCTCCCTTCCCCTACCAATGGGTGGTCGAAATTATCCTGTTTTGTCGCACCGTCGGATCTTCTCCTGGGTTTGGGAGAATCCTACCCTCCCCTCTTGGCGACTGGTTGAAGCCCTCCTATCCTCCTGCTTCCTTAAACTTCACCTCTAGAAACTCTCTGACTGTTGAACTTGGCTCCTCTCCTCATTTTGGGAGATATCTTACCTTCCCCTAGCGGTTTGTCAAAGTTACCCTGCTTTAATTTGGGAGAAATCTTGCCCTCCCCTCTTAGCGGTTGGCCGAAACCCTCTTGCCTTCTAAAAACTCCCCTGTGCACTCCTGCCCTGTCTCTAGCTCCTCATTTTGCCGCTTGGGAGACTCTGGCGCCTCCCCTCGTCTTTGCGCCGCTCCTCAGCTTTCTAGCGATGCGGCCCTGCAACAAGTAGTCCAGCGCCTTATCCGGGACAGTGGGCTATCTTCCTCAAAAAGCCCCGAATCCCCCAGGGTTTCCCTAGTCCCACGGCTTGATGTAGAGCTGCTGGATCCTGAAGTCAACGTTGGGGCCCAGACCTGTATCCGCGAAGATCACTTTCAATGTCTTCTGACCTACCTCCAAGTCTTCCGTCAGCCTCTTGGAGACTCCTGACGCCTCCTTTCATCTCTGCGCCGCGCATCAGTCCTCTTACGTTTTATCTCCTTCTTTCTCTTCTCGTTTGCTCCTCCAAGGCCCTCGGCCATTGACTGCTCCTCAACTTCCGGACCCATGGACCGGGAACTCATCAGTCAAGGTGTTGGCCCAGTCCGGTCCACACACATGGATTGAAACACGGCGGCCCGACTTCCCACTACTGCTCAAAGCAGCCTTTCATCTTTGGTACCTGTGGCGTCCAAGTCCAGGAAGATGTTGCCCTCTTGGACTCGCACGCCCTCAACTTCGCCCACCAAATCACCCTCATTGTGGTAGTAGACGTCCTTCTTGATGCACAGGTAGCCAAGACGGCTCAGCCCTGATATACTCAAGTCCCCAAACACACGCCTGGGGATGGAGGAGGAATTCCATCAGCTGCAGGGCGACGGCGAACCCCACGAACAACAGCTGCCGGACGTCCAAACAATGCCTTTGCAACCACCTGTCTTTGGTTCCACCTCTCCTGCTTCACACGTTTGACCAACCCCTTTTGGGAGACTCCTCTTCTCCCCTATACGTCCCCAACGGTGCCTGGCCCTGGAACGGGTCCGACGAGAGGCCAGTTCGGGTTCTACTTCTTCCGCGGCTCCTGCTTCGGCGGGCTGAAGGCTTTCGCCACTTTGATGACTGAGCACGCTCTTTGTGCTTCTCCTCAGCTGCTTCTCCTCACTCTGGAGGGCTGTCGGCCGATTCAGACTCGCCAGCCGGCTTTCTTTGGCAGAATGGCAGGATCTGGCCTCCCCCAATCGGTGCAGCAGCTTGATGAAGGCTTCCCGCTGGAGGTGGTCCACTATGAGGTTGAGGCGCTCTTCCACCGATCAAGCTGGGAGGCATGACCTCCCGTGAGCACACCAATCTAAGGTGTCTCTCAATTCTTCCTCTACTCCCCTAAGATGCCCCGCAGCCAGAGGCACAAATCTTTGTAGCAGTCGCGGAATCCTCGATAGGCTGACACCATGCAAAGGAAGAGAGCGTGTAGTCCTCCTGGTAGTACACGTCCAGGACATCAAGGATGGGGTGACCCATGGGTATGTCCCCTTGGCCCCGGAAGGCAATGGACCTCCACGCCTCACAATATAGTATGCATCGAAGGGACAAGGCTCAAAGTTGACATCTGGAGTCTGGAGGACAGAAATGACCGCGTTGCCATGATCGTGGTGCGGCCAGTTGGTCCACTCGATCATCTTGGCTCGCGACTCAATAAAAATGTTTGGATTGGTCACGCTGTCCCCGACAAAGGCCACACCCATACCGCGGTTCTCAGTCGCTTCCATTACAATGTCGATAACGGTATTCCAGGAAGCCAGCCAGTAGTAAATCCACAACCTATCAATCCTTTAAGCCAGAGCTACGTCAAAAACCATCATGAATTCATGTTTATCCACGGGGCGTAAGGACATACATACAGTATATAGTCGTGGGTTGGAATTGGATTTGCCTACAGATTAGCCCAAAATGAATGGTTAGTGCGAAAAAATTACCCAAATCTATGGTCCCCCCTAGAGACCCCCCAATAATCGCTGGGTAAGAAACCCCATGGACGCATATGGCCGCATGGTTGGTGGTTACGTTTCGCAAAACCACGAATTCTTGGGGAAGTCGGCTGACGTCGCTGAATCGCCATGACTTTTATGGTCCCCATGGTTGCCCATACCAATGCACCCCACCTGTGGAAGTCCATCCGTGAGCATACAGGCAAACGGGCCTGAGTCAAATCCGTAGCCGTAGCCGGTTGGAAGGTGATGTTTTTTTGGGTGGGTTCAACCCATCCCAAGAACATGATCTTTTGGGATGGTTCGGGTAACGAATGAAACATGATAAAACATGATGAAACATGGTTTACATGATTGAATATGGCCACAGACAATGGATCAACATGAAGGTACCCCAAAATCCATGGTTTGGGATTTTGCAGCAGAAACATCGATTTGATGCATGAAGATCAGTGTGACTGCTGATTGATTCTGAAAAGACTCAGTTGGCTCCAAGTGGCCGGTTGGGGCAAGAATCTTGCAGTTTCTAGCCAGTTCTCGCTGCCGCTATTTACTATGAGCATCAATGGTTCCACTGCGTTTTTTGTTCGTTGAAAGCCCAGTTTCTTTAGAAATAGCTGATTCTCCACAGTTCATCCATGAAACCTTTGTGTTTTCCCTGGCAGCAAACCACCAATTTTGTCCATGTTCAATCCCAGGGCCCCAAGATTCAAATCGACTGGTTCCATTAGAAGTTGAATTTAAATGTCCTCTTTACTTAAATCTTGGGCTTGGGAGTGAACATGGAACCAATCTTGGGTTTATAAAATTTAATCTTAAATACTACTGTCTTCACTCAAGATTCGATAAATCTGGGCAGTTCCATCCAGAAACATCACCCAGAAACCTCCCAGAAACCTCCCTGCCGGCCCTGCCTTCAATCAAGATATGCACCAGGATGGAAACCTGGCACTGGCCAAGCTAAGATTTCCTGCATGCATTTCTTTGGCTGATTCATAGTTATAATATAGTACATTAGCCCAAGGAAAAAGAAAATGCCACTAGTTCAGTACGATTCTGACTTTCTATCTTCTTGGAGGTTGCAATATTTATATACTAAACATATACAGTATACACAATATATAGATATACCAATTTCTAGCAACATTTTTTGAACTGGTCAACATATGACATATGTTAAAGTATTAAGGTTGTGTAAATGAGGAACGGATGAGGAAGGGATTTTAGCTTTTACCCACATCAATTGCTTTCCAATTGCCAATAAAATCAACTTTACTTCCGATGGGTCCATTTTTTTTCCTATGTTTTCCCGCTTTCATTCCCACTTTAAAAACAAAAAAAAAACCTGTTTGATGGATCATCAGGAGCCTCCAAACGGTGATGGTCTGGCGATGTCTGGCGATTGAATTTGAAAGACTTCTCTTTCCCGGAGATAACTTGAGACTTGAGATGAATCCTTGTCATGCCTTGTGATGTGTTAGCACAGTATGTTTGTATTTGTTGCAGTTGATTCTCAGAAAAATCCATGGACTCAATGATTTTTTCAAGCCCCAATTTCCTGTAAACCAATAGTTTTCCCCATGATTCTTGGTGATTTATAGTAGTTGTATCTACCATAAACCCATGGTAGACTTTTTTTTGCCGATGGATCCCATGTGTTCATCATCATCATCATCCGATCATCCCATCCCAGGCCAGGAGAGATGAAGCGAAGATCACCAGCAGATGGGCGAAGAAGGAAAAGAAGTTCAGATCCACCGGCTCCTGCCAAAAAACTGGGAAATGCTCCTCAGAAATGTCAACAAGACTCCTCAGAAATATGGGAGGATTTCGAGCAATTTTGTCAAAAGAGATATATATATATATAAATGTCAACAAAACTCCGAAATGGGAGGATTTGTTTTGCAATTTTGTCAAAAGATTGAGATAGATAGATATATATATATATAGCCTCCGGTTATTTAACATAGCCATGGGAAATGGCCCATTTATAGATGGTTTACCTGGGTTTACCTATTAAACATGGTGACTTTCCAGATTCCATGGCTATGTTAAATAACCAGATGGTATATATATATAATTTGGGACAAAATCCATGGATCTTGGGGATGAGGATGCTTCTGCTTGGATGGGAAATGGACCTTCGCAGCTGTTATGAATTGGGAAGAGTGGGTGATGAAAGGGAACAAAACACTGACTTACTGTAGACATAACTTGTATTTGGATGCGTCTCCAAGTTCCCAACTGATTCATAAGCATGGTTGTTACCCCGCTATGGCATATTTCCACTTAGGGGACTTGCAAACCTCCACATTCTCCACTGATCCTCAGTCGGAGAATTTCAACAATCGGCCACCACTTGTTTTGCGGTTCCGAAACTGCTTGGTGCTTTCACATGTCTTATGTTTATTTATTGTTCGCCTTCTACCTGGGAAGAGGGTCCCAATTGATGATTGTCATGATTTGCCCAGTTTTATCCAGTTTTGGGGTTTAAACCAACAGCCCATTCAGCCAACTGGGGCGGTTGGCAACCCGCTGAGCCAACATGGTGTCATCAGTGTCATCACTTGGGTGGTGTAAAATATCCGTTTTGATTGGCCGCTTGGCACTCTGGAATTCTCCGAAGCCTCTAAAAACGTTTG
The DNA here is from genome assembly GCA_947184155.2 of Cladocopium goreaui. Classification (NCBI taxonomy): domain Eukaryota; class Dinophyceae; order Suessiales; family Symbiodiniaceae; genus Cladocopium; species Cladocopium goreaui. Next base: position 21,830 of record CAMXCT020001538.1, read on the forward strand.
GGGAATTGACATCAGGTATCCGCCGAAATCATCCAATCGCCAATCTATAATCTAAATCACCAGCCCAAAGAGTGACCATTGGTTCCAGAAAGACTTCGTAGGGATAAACATTGTGATTCTCCTGTGCATCTTGAGGAGGTACCTTAACGTTCAGAGGAACCCAGATATAAATATATAGTCATCCTGGAGTAAATAGAATATGGAATGACTAGAATGGGAATATATATTTTAAAAAAAAAAAAACATCTACTCCAAGATGATTATACAATCTTATACATGTTTGGGGGGGCTTTTTTTTGGGTCGTCTCAAGAGTTGCACGCCTCGTAGAAAAAAGCACCCATCGCGTGCAGCATGAAGAGATTCCTAGGAGCTGGCCCTGGAGGCCCATGATCTGGCTGATGGGGATATGATGGGCATATAATGAGGCTATACTCACTGGCTTTGTATCCTTTACCCTCTGGTAAACTGTCACATATGGAAAATCCACCATGTTCAATTGGTAAGTCCACTATAAATCACCATTTTCAATAGCTATGTTAAATCACCAGAGGGTATGTGGAATTTCACTGCCCCAAAATCTACTTCGACGGGTTTCGATGCTCTACGTCCCCGTTCGCTCGTTCCTGAAACTCGCTGGTAAAGGGTACTTGAACCATCACCGCTACATCTGCGCAAATACTTTCACTCACAAACTCGAAATAGATAAATAGGATGTAAGATAAAATATAAGATGAAAATATGCAGTCTTGCGGCTGATCCCCTACTAGACATCATTTACAGAATGTTCTGAAACATTGCTAGTGGCTGCATCCCCCATGGTTTAAAAAAAAAATCCGCCAACTCAACAGACCATATGGATGGTATATCCCCATGTTCCAATGTCCCCAAAATTAAGAAGCCAAGTCCCCAAAATACTGAGAAATTGTGATAAATTACTCTCAAGATTGTGCAATGCTGCAATCCCTATTCTGCTATCAGTTACTGTATCACTTATCATTGGTTATTTTCAAAAGACTGACTCTCCAGATTGGTATCCCACCATGAGTTTGATGATAACCTGGGGTCCCCCATGGCTTAGCAAAAGACCATACAATGTCCTCATATTATAAAGTATCTCCATGATTGGTATATCACCATCCCATATTGTCTGTATGTATGTGGTATGAAAAAAAATGTGGTACTATAAAAATTCATTCTATGTGACATATCATGTGACATATCATGCGACATATCCCTATGTTGTCTCCATTTCACTCCCATGTCCCATGTCCGAATTCTTCTTGACCAATAACTTAGATGACAACCATAGATGGTTCACTTATGGTTCTAAGTGAATATACAACCATAGCTATATATATATATATATATATCATTGAATAATCATATATCATATATCATATATCATATACATGTTAATGTGCATATATCATATGGGATGTTTTTTGTTTAACCAATCATGGAGATTCTTAAAACTGGCGTCACATCCCAACAGACATGGAGGCCACATCAACTATGGGCCAAGTGTCGAAACGCAGATGCCGGTAGACATCCGAGCGAGTACCCTGAGACAGGACCAGCCAGACTCCTGGCGTCGGAAAAAGTGGGGGTGGTTGATGCAGCCATCCATTCCTAAACAAAAAAAAACTATGACTATGTACATTACATTTTAAAAAAAGTAGTTTTGAATTTTGCATGTGTTCATTTTTGGCGTCTCATATGTAGGCTGTTCTTTTGGAGGATAAGATGAATAGTTTGGCCAGTGAAGAACTACTTACACTGCGGTCATCAAAGACGGCAATTCGAAATCCCCGATTTCGATGGAGATTTTGATAGAGATTTTGATGGGAAAATAATCTGTAACATTCTGTAACCCATATTTTCCCATATGTTCCCATATTTCCCCATGGATTTGGCCACCAGAAAACGGTTGTCAAAACAAAAAAGGCACCTGTCGTGGCGTGAGCCATCCCTGCTTCAACAGCACCACAAGACCGAACCTCAGGATCCGACAAACATGTTACCCTCTGGTGAACTAAGATAGCAATGGAAAATAACCATTCTTAATGGGAAAATCCACTATAAATAGCAATTTTCCATTGCTATGTTAGTTCACCAGAGGGTACCCTCTGGATGATGATCGTAGCGAACTGGAGAATCACCATGTTTTTTCGCTGGGGATAGCCGGGGAAATCATCAAAAAACATCGATGTCTATGGACCATGTTCCATAAATGTTGAAGGTTAATCATGCTTAATCATGCTTAATCATGGTTAATCATGATTAATGATGCTGATTTAATGGTGATTAATGATTATCAATGATGATTGTTAAATAACCAGAGTGTAATAGAATGGGGATCTTATGCTAGTATCATTGGGATATGTATGGATATGTCACCATTTCAATATGATTTTGGATGATTTTGGGATATGTGGGGTATGTCAGCTATGTCTGAAAATGGCGCATACCCCAATTTATGGAATGTGAAAATCAGAACATGATGAGTTTCCCCATGGAATGTTGGACTGTTCAGATTCTTCAGACTTCAGACAGATCAGTTTCCCCACGATCCAACTGGCGGGTGCACCAGCACCTTAAGTCTAGACCTAATGGGTCTGCAAAAATCCCAAAATCCAACCGTGCTCCCAATTCAGAGGTCTGAAGTCCTTGTAAAATCTGCGGAAAAAATTGATAAAGAATGATAAAATGCAGCCAACAATCAGCTCGAAAATCGGCCGCCTAGGCCCCCAGACACCAGGACCAGTTCGTAGCAATGGCAAGGTAGCACCTTTCAAGAGACTCGAAGGCTGCGCACCAGTGGAATAAATTGTCCAAACTATACCTCGACTTTAAAACCACTTAGGGGTGGAAAAAAATCAACGGGGTCAATCTGATTGGGTTCAATCCTGAGTTTGTTGTTGAGTACATGAATGGGCGTAATCAGTACTTCTTGTTGAAGGATACCGGTAGTCAGTCAACCACTATCCCTTAACATCCAGTCCCCCGATTCTGAAAATCCGACATTGACCCCCTACCGAGAGGTACGATAGACCCAATGGAGCTTGACGAAATTGGGATCTAGTGCTTCACCACATCATTTCTAGTGTATTTACCCTCTGATAACTTAACATAGCTATTGAAAATCTTGACTCATAGACGATTTTTACCTATTAAAAATGGTGATTTTCCATAGCAAACTGTGAGTTTACCAGAGGGTAACCATCCATTTGAAGGGAGCTACGTCATTTGTGGTGAAGCCAGGACCCCGACATATCCTCGTCCAGCTGAATGGAACTCCTTGACCCAATCCTCATGGTCGAGAAAGACGACCGCAAAACAACAGTCGTATCCCACGGATGGACATGTACATATGTAGATATATCATACATATATATATATCATATATATATATATACACATATTACTTAAAATATCATATGGACTATATTTATATATTACATTACATGACTATCATATGGATGCGTGAAATATATATATATTATATATAATATGATTCATTATCATTTTCTACAATGTGATACACGCATATGCCGCATAGGAGTGTCGCTGGGCCTTGACATGGTTCAAAATCGCAGGCTTAAAGCAACGGCTTTTAACTACAAACGTTCCAACTACCCCCGGGGAATCTAACACAGCTACGGAAGATCACCTTTATAGGAAAATGTGTTTTTTGTCGAAGTGAGTTCACATGGATAATTTTCCTGGCTAACTGTCACATTCGCAGCCAAAATAAAAAGGCGACTGAATTCCAGCCCAGGCTCTGCTAAATCCTGACATCCAGGCCACTGAAAGTCACTGTGAAGCAAGCCATCCTCGCGGGTCTTTTCAGTGCAACCAGTGGATTAAAGGTCATCCTCATCCACAAAATCATCCCCCGGCCCCAAAAACGGAACCCCTCAGTGGTTTCAATTCCTGGATGCTGGGGTTTTATGAAAGGTACAGTTGAATTAACCATGAAGCCTGTGGAAAAAGCAGGGTCTATCCACATTAGAAAAGTTCATCCTTTAGTCCCCCAAGTACCAAAAATCATCAGACAGCGTCAAAGAAGTCATCCCTCATCCAACCCTTCAAGTTCGCATCCGCCCCCTTTTTCCCGGATCTCATCAGCTCATTCATCAGCTGTTCAACTCATCCACAGTGTACCAGTGGTCTTCAAAGGTTCCACTCTCAGGTTTGAAGCGAAACACCCGCAGGCCTGAGCGATCCCCTTGCGCCCGGAGCCTTTTCTTGATGTTGGCAAAGCCCACATCTTCGGCAAAGGCTTTTAACACCTCAACGGCTGAAAGTTTTTCAACGATGGGGACGGCAAGGTGATATCTTCCGGTGGTGAAAAAGCAAAGGGAAAACCCCAAGACGCAGTCTGCGGGAATGCAATCATCCCAGGTATCCAGGTATATATAAAATGAGCTGTAGCATTTTAGTAGATATTTACAGGAATTTACAGGTCTTAAATTTACAGGTCTTATGAGTCTTTGCAACTTGAAAGTTCCTTGAATCAAGTGGATGAAACATTCGTTTTACCAACCAACCACTGCGTTTTCTACGACCCAAGTGGCTCGTTTCGAAGCCACTTTCTGCGCTTCCTCTGGTGTCAGGCTATCCTTTCCGTCCCATTGGATCGTGGTTCCTGCAGCACTGGACACTCGGATGTTGAGGGGTCGGCCCTGGTAGGTGGCATCTTTCACCACGTTGGCATGGAAGTGGCCACAGATGAAGAGCAGAGGGAGCTCGGAAGCGGCCAAGACATCCAAGATCTGCTTGCGGTAGACCTGCCTCCAATTGGCCCAGCCTTCAGGTTCATCAAAGGAATCCATGAAGGGCGGAATGTGGGTCAGCAGAACCAACCTCAGGATCATCCATGATCATCCCCCATTTCGGACCAAAATCATGGAAACTGAAATAGATGCAAGCATTTAAAACATGTGAAACCATAAAATGGTGTCAAAGAAAAATCAGAAATCATTTGAAGTCGCAAACCAGCAACAATTTGGTACCACCGGGGATGTTTTTCACTTCGTCCTTCAAGAACTCCAGTTGCTCCTCGCGGTACTTCTCCAAGGTTGTGTCTGCCTTGCTCCAATACACCTGGAGGGGTCCCCGTCAGATTTGTGGAAAAGGTCTCTCTCCAAGTCATGAATAAACTGTCAGTCATCCAGGGCCACAATACGTGTATATGTATTTATGTATATATATATAACTTACATATAATCCAGAATATATATATATATAATTTATAATATATATATAAGTTATATATATTATATATATATGATATGTGTATGTATATGATATGTGTATGTATATATATATGATATGTAGATATATATATATATATGTGATGTGTATATATATATATGATATGTATATATATAGAGATAATATGTATATATATATATATTGTATATATATGATATATATATATATGATATATATATATATATATCATGTATATATATCATATATATACATATACATGATATATGCAAATATATATATATGATATATATGTATATATATGACTATATGATATGTATATATATGTGATATATATATATGTGATATGTATATATATATATAATTATATATATGTGTGTTATATGTATATAGAAATATATGATGTTTTTTGTATCTAGTATGAACTATATATATATTCTTATCTAAGCTGCAAGATGAAACGCAGCACGTCCCCAGGATGGCTCTCGTTGGTCTTTGGCAAAGTTTCACTGTGCGAGTTGGGATATCCGGCACTGAAACCAAATGTCATATTGAAGTAACGAGCTAAGCGAGCTAGATCACCAGAATCACAAATGGGTTCACCTGTGCAAATTCGGCCATTGGAAACCACCATAGGTTTCTTCATACCTGTATATATAGTTATTATAGTTTCAAAATGTTGCTACCCTGCAACCACCTTCAACGCCAAAAAAGAATAATGTCCGGCCCGCTAGCGTCATTTGTCTCCATGGCACAGCTAGATATTCTTCAGACAAAAACATTGTTTCTGGATTGTTCGGTCTATTTTCCCATTTAGCGCAAAAATCATATAGTAATCCCACGACAGTCACTTCCCAAACCAAAGCCAGTGGGCTAGATGTTCAATCCAAACCCTCAAAATAGAAGGCCCAAATCCCATGAAATCCCACCACACCTGCGAGTTGAACTGCAAAAATCTGATGCCGGACTCTTCCACGTCCACCTTTTGGAACAGTGGTCCCCATCCCTCCTCCTCAGCACTTCCACTCATGTATCGCTTCAGCATCTCATCGTCGGGGTCGTCACCTATGTCGTGGTTGCCGGGGGTGTAATACACCGGGATCCCCTCATCCACCAGAGACTTCATGCATTGGCGCACCGACAGGCGCTGCTTTAGACCCAGGTCAAGGGCTTTCAAGTCTTCGAAGGCGCTGTCCGACATTTTCATCAACCGGTTCCTGGAAGTAACGAAAAGGATCGGACCATCAGACTCTGTCAGACATTCTCAGATTACGTCTATGTGAGGATCTGTCTATATTATTCTATATCTGTCTCATTTTCAGTTGACAGGTAGTTTCCGCTAAAAGGAAAAAGGACCATCATCTGGTTCGCCTGCGGTTCATTCCATTCTTCTCAGCGGTGATGGTCAACCTGCTGAGCCCGGGGTAGCATCCTCCTTCCCTATACCAAGTACAGATGGAAGATCGACAACATTCTGGATGCTTTATATTGATTATATTAATTGATTTATGGTAGCAAGTCCCAAATCATCAAGCCATGGTTGACTTTTGATTGTGTGCCAATATAAAAACCATCCCCTCCAGTTGGATCATTTGGGCTGGCTTGAAATCATCCATCTCCACCATCCCAGTCCTGTCTTTCTTCGGGTCCTTCTCATTGGGCCACCAATTTTGCATATCTCCCGCCAGGAATACCAACCTTGGTTTGCTTATCGGCCCCCATTAATATGATGTTATCCACCAAAATAGAAGTTTAATCCATCAAAAATGCGGTTTAATTGGTATTTAATGGGTTTTACTGGTATACACCAGCGATGTTTACAAACTGTAGATTCCCCAAATCATGGATGAATCTTAATGGGGAACAAGTCAAAACGTTCGGCAAACCCACTTGAATCAGGTCGATTTGCTGTGGTTTCATGGCTAAAGCCTTGTCAGCCAAGGTCTGAAGCATCAGTTCCTCTTTGCTCCAATCCGAGGGTTTGGTGTACATGTTCAGCATCCCCAGCTGTGGGTCTGCAATTTGCACCAGCACCAGATCCGAAGGATTTGCCAGATCCGGCTCTGTCTCTGTCGCCCTGACGGAGGCACCTAAGGGGACTTGATATGCCCAGCTGAGAAGACAGAAGTGGAAGGCATGGCTGAAGATGAGCGAGCTCAATGCCATGGCAGATATATATAGAAATTGGCAATCTTCGCCTACAACTTGAATCTGGAGCCAAAGACCTATGGAAGGTGGATTTGGGTACTCAAACTTGGGGAACCGACTTTGAAACCATGTTTGGTTCATGTTTAAATGATGCCGTCCATTTTGAGGATAGTCCAGACCCATTTGAGCGAAGGATTTCCTCAAGCCGGCTTTCAGAGAGACGTTGGAACAGCCAGTCTGGACAGGTGGGTGTTCCAATTTGAAGATGTCCTCATTTGTTTGGGGCAAATCCAAACATTTCGATCCATTCTTTCTGAAAAGTCTTAAGATGTGTTAAACAGAATGTTAACCAAACGACTCAAATAGATGTTCCGTGAACCCAAAGTTGGACTGCCGGAAGGTACACCGCAGATCACTGGGTCCATCCCCACGTTTGGTTCCAAGGCCCGGGTCCTGGAAGCAAGTGATCAGGATGCCTCAAGGCACCAGTCACTGGTCTGAAGGGTGCAGTTGACTGGGACGATTTTTTTCACAAATCCTTGACCAAAGGAATCCATTTGGGAAGCTCAAGCTGGGGATTACCCTCTGGTAAACTAACATAACTATTGAAAATTGCCATTTATAGTGGATTTTCCCATGAAAAATTGTGATTTTCCATAGCTATGTTAGTTTACCAGAGGGTATGGCCAACAATGAAGCCATGAATGGCCAACAATGATCCATTCAGATCCCATTGAGCTTCAAGGTCTCCCGACCCAGTGTGGCAACGCATGAGAGCGCCCTCATGCGTCCACGTCGCAGTGCCATGGGCAGTTCATGCTTTGGCAGCCTCGGCTCCAAAATTTCGGCTGGGAGTGTCTTGGGGTTTTTTGCTGGCGAGATTCTAAGATAATCTAAGATATCATGATGAGATACCTATTTTTCAAGATACCTGTGGATCGCAGGAAAATGGCCGCTTAGCCCCACAGATGGATGTGGGTTGGGCGCCAGATGAGGAGATAGTGGCTGCAAGGTACAGCTCTATGGAGCCCAGTAGCCAAGTTGAAATGGCCAGGGTAGCCATGGCTGAAGGCCTAGGGCGGGCCGGCCTGGTCTACCTGGTACCAGTAAAATGTTGGAAGTGTGGTGAAAACTAAGGTAAGTTTGGGTAAAATGTTGAGGAACATATAGGAAAATGGATCACATACTGTTTCTGTAACCAACCCTTGAGAAGATTGCTTTGAATCCTGCTTCAGTTGGTGCTATTGGCCAAAAATACCTCTTGGAGGTTGTGATTGAATGACCATGTTAAAGTGGGTCATTAAAGACTAAATGATGCGGGTGGGAAAAATGAGATTCACCAACAAAGTTCGAAAATTTCAGGATATCCGTGCAACACGTACCATCAATGATGTTGTTCAATCAATTCTTAGCCTGTATGGCCATCCCAATATCAACCCTTTTGGGTATGTGATGGTATGTGTCAAAACAGAATGGTGATCCAATAGAATGGGAGATTTCTCCACCTACTCCGGGTCAAGCATCTATCTGGATAATAATGATTCACTGAACTACTGTGATTGTTGTGATCGGATCAACCTAACCATTATCAAAGTGCTTAAAAGTGGTTTCATCCTGTCGAGGTCGTCAACATTCACCCAGATCTGGTTCATTCTTTATCTTCATGGTGTATTTTCATAGACTTTCATGAGACTTTCCCAACTGTCACTTGTCAATTGGGTTTTCGCACAGCAACGAGGCAAAGGTGTGACATGTATCGTTGAACGATGCCTCGCCAGGCAGAACTTCCGAAACAGTCACGAACAAACCCACTTCTGCAATCTTCAGAGCATGCCAACTTTTTTCGGACAACTTACAAGACTAAGTATATTAATATTAAAGATATTAGATGATATTAGATGATATTAGTATATTAGTATATTAGTATATTAGTATTAGTATTACAATCCACAATTATCGGACTGCAGACTCTATATATATATTAAAGATGGACTCGATATGATTCGATCACCCGTGCTCTTCTTTCCACGCTCCAAAAGAATAGACTTGAATTTTAGATCCTATACCTGGTACAGTATACACCAGTATACTATACATTCATATCTCCTACAGAATTCCCCAAGTTTCGCCGAAAAGCGCCTCTTTATTTGGACTCATCTGCCGATAACTCAAGGCCACAGCCAGAAACTGGGCACGGTTTTTTTCGGCGGAAATCAACTTTGACCGGATCAATGCTCGACTTGGAAAAAACGTCCAAATGGGGGGTTCCCAAAATGCATGGTTTATCAGGGAAAATCCATCTATAAATGGATAATGACTAGGGATACCCCCATTTCAGGAAACCTCCAAATGGCTTGGCCAATCCGATACCTGGATCAAAAGCATGGCTGTACATCAGCTTGTGACGCTCTATATGAACCTTGCAGAGATTGATTTTTTGCGTGAAAAACACATCTTCTTATTGTTGAGTGTGGAAGACCTGGTTGCGGAAATGGTGTACTTACTTTAGATATGCTTGGACTTCTCTTATTGATCTTCATCATTTTATGAGGCAGTATGTTTCTTCACCGCTGCCCTCCCCAAAGTGCTGAACCACGACCCAAAACTAAAGCCAGTCCAATGAGTGGAGGATAGTGGAGGGCTCAGAATAGGTCAACCCCCAAAAAGGACTCTGGACCCAAAAAATCGTCGCCAGTGCGTTGCCAGGAGAATACACACATGCTTCAGACCTAGCTTCTCAGCTGCCTTTATCCAAGGAATAAGGGCGGGTCCTCTCAGAGGATCCGAATAAAACCCTTTGGAATGAACATAGCCACATGTGCCGCGGTGCCCCGTTGTGTAAGTTGGCGAAGTTGGAACAGGTGAATATATTATTATATGATATATGGTGATATACCCTCTGGTAAACTAACATAACTATGGAAAATCACCATTTTTTATGGTTAAATCAACTATAAATGGCCATTGTCAATTGTATGTTTACCAGAGGGTATGTCTAGTCGGATGGGTGAATCCCTTCCCCCTTAATATCCCTTCCCGTATGCCCCGCCACATCGGCCCCCAGAATGATTAGATCCAATACTCAACCAGGGTTGGTGGGGAAATTGCCGAATCAGGACAGGTCACCCAGAAGAGATGTGCTGCCTGCCCCGCTCTCCAACGACCTGGCTGAGTGTTTGTCCCAAATGGTGCCAGCGTTGCCGGAAACTGAAATTCTTGGGTTGTCATTTCTTTCCCCGAAATCCAATGGCAATCAGAATTTGCTGCAGATGTGCTGCAGAATTTCTGCATCCCACGCATCAGCTGTGGGTCATATTCCAGTGGACTTGTGGACATGTTAAAAAGTGATATACTCTCTAGTGTACTATAGGTATCAATACCCGGAAAAAATGAGTTTATTCTTAGTCTCTATGGTATAGTACGCCCCCAAAAAAGATAGAAAAAAAAATTGCAGTACGATATCCTGATGATAATCTCATTAGTTACATTAACAATATATTTACAGTACATATATTTACTAGATTTTACTATCATGTGAGTCATCATATTTTCCCACCTGTTCTATCTATTTAGGGAACTTCGGTCATGGCCCACCTAAGGCTGTGAGCATCCCATAGACCAGCAGGTCCAATTGGAAGAGACCTTGGCCCAATAGACTACGGAGATTTTATGACATATTTGATAGTATACCTGATAGTATGAATATATCTATATATATAGGGGGGAATATATATATATATATCACACATCATATAGTTATATTTTATAGTTATATCCTTTTATCCCCTATATATAGCCTATATATATATAGAGAACTTCGGTCATCAGCGCGGAGGAAAAGTAAAACTTGGGGGATGGGGTTAGCAATGCAGCAAAACAGGTAGAATTTATTGTGAAATGCTAAGTTGATGCCACTGGGTTTACCACATTACCATATACCTATGAGCCTATGATTGGTAAACCTCTATTTAATTGCTAATTCCATACATTACCTGTGTTTCCAAGTAAATTACCATACATTTACCACATGTTTCATGCCTAACAGCTTCCCTTGGCGCACGTCTTTTTGCCGAAAACCGCCATGTTGGCGGCTCAAGATCCTGTCTAAACACCCAGATCCCAGATCTACGGCTCCCGTGGCATCCTGGTTCTTAAGACTATCTGTGGCAGCCTGCAGCTAGCTACTTGACTCAAAATCTGGGCCCACATCGTTCTATAAAATCAATCTTTAGTTATCTTTAGGTCATAGAAACTCGTTAACTTGCTGTAAAAACTGACCAGTTTTTTGGGGGCTTTCCAATCTTGACCAATGCTCATGTCCTTTGACTGAAAGCGTTGAAGTCTGGGGCTGTGGGAGTTCCCAAATGGATCAAGGGTAAAACAATGTCCCAATGAACCGTGTCTTGATGGCATATGCCATCTGTTGGTCTCCAACAAGAGTTGATTGCGGCCCCTTACACAACTTGAAGCTTGAAATCAATCTTCCACTATAGCTTCATCAACACACTGAAGCAACACAGCCCCTATTTATGTCTTTGGAAACCCCGAAAATCGGGTGGCATAACATGTCATTTCATTCCCCACCAGACAACAAGATGACAGGGAGCACTAGGTGCCAAAAAACGGTCAGTACAAGAGTCATCCGCCTGAGATTGCCGCCTGAGGCGGCCTTCAGCCAAAAGACTGAGAGACGCTGGGCATGGGTACCCTCTGAAAAGGGGTTCAAGGGAGAAGCGAAAACGGTCTTGACACGGCTTTGGAACGAAAGGAAATCCTTCAGATATTCAAGCCATTTGTCTGAATTGTTGTTCTTCGCAGCCCCTCAAATTACCATTACAACCGAAGCTCAATAAAACAGCATTGTCGATGCAGCGTTGTCCAGGTTAACGAGTGCCCATGTCAAACTTTCAATCGAAGGAAGATCGCTGGAGCATTGCTGCAACTTCTCCACATGTCCAGTCCGAAAACGTCCCACAAATCAAAGTCTACCCTCCAGTTAATGAAAATGCGGAGGTTTCCTAAACATGGGGGGTCCCCCTAAATCATCCATTTATAGATGGATTTTCCATTATAAACCATCTATTTTGAGGTACCCCCATTTATGAAAACCCCGCACAAAATATGGAAAACCCATCAGTTGTAGATGACTTTCCTTCAAAAAAACGTTGGTTTGCCAAGCTATCAGCATCTTCCAAGAACCCGGGGAGCTACATTCAAAAGGGAGGTGCTAAGCCAAGAGAAAGCGCGACTTCTTGTCGCGAGGCGTCAGGCTGCCCGGACCTCCCAGATGGGGGAAGAACCATGGCACAGAAAATGATGCAACGTGTCTAGCGAAGTTGCTGAATAGTTTAAATCTAGGTTTGAAAAGCTGGATGTATCAGGATCTGTCTATGGTTGAATGAGTGAAAAAGAAGCTATTCTTAAATTGGGGAGCAGTGTTCAAAAAAAAAGAACTCGAAGTGTGTTCAAAACTTGCCCTGCAATTGGGGGGCCACCACAGGGGACCATCATGGCACCAACCTTGCCATCCCCGTTCCAAGCGAACTAGCCCAGAACCAATGGGCAGCACAAGAGCTAATAATATGTCGCCATGACAAAGTCACAGCATCAACAACCAACAAATATTTAAAAAAAACATCAAGAAGCATCAGTTAAACATCAATAAACCATACCCAGTAGTAGTACAGTACCCCATAACATATCCATATCAACCAGAAAATCGACCCAGCGTCCCCCCCTTCCCCAACCCCCAAACCCCCGTGCCTCCAACGGCAGGGCTCAGGCTGGAACGAACCACCCCTGGCAGCGCCGCGGACTCATCGCGGTGCAACGAGGCCAGGCTGCTGGTGGCGCTGGTCATGGCACTGCCCGGCCGGGCACCTCACAGAGGTTTCTGACCGGGGACCGAGGTCATGGCTGGTTAGTGGATGGCCAGTAGAAACAGCTACTTTGGGTGGGGAAACATCCTCTCAGGAACCAAAAAATGTGTGATAATCATAGTGAAATAATGATCATTTGAAAGGTTTTGAGTTTCGACTCATATATAAAGATCATTTAATAGGTGTTGACCCATATATATATATTTATATAATATATATTTATATAATATATATTTATATAATATATATTTATATAATATATATTTATATAATATATATTTATATAATATATATTTATATAATATATATTTATATAATATATATTTATATAATATATATTTATATAATATATATTTATATAATATATATGTTGAAGTGATCTTTGTGTCCGGCAACTGAAATCAAATGTCATTTTGTGGAAATGGTTTGAAACATATCGCAACATTGGAAACTGGTGCGGGGGAAGTTCACTTCTGAACTACTTGAGTTATGTGGAAGGTGACTGCTAAGCCCCGGAAACACCCCAGCGTGTCCCTTGCTCCGCGCCTGTCCGGTTTTCTGAGAACTTCAACATGGCCAGAGTGCGATTGTAGCTAAACCTCATTTGCAGACTTAGCAGGTGTCACGGTGTCCTATCATACTTAATATAGTGCTATAATATCTCGTATATTTCTGCAGCCTCACAGAGAAACTGCTCGTCTCTCACATGGCACCCGAGTTTCCTCAGAAACCGATCCACCTCTGAGACAAATCAGCTGTGCCAAGTTCCAAGCTGACAAAATATTCCCAGCCAATAGTGGACGGTCTCAGATGTTCATTGGGTCACATCATGTCAAGTCCCCTCCCCGTTTTTTTGCTTCATTAAATTCAGTTTCCCAATGAAAAATATTGAAATATACTGAAATCACCATAGATTATGGATGATGGTCACAATTTTTCATTCCCATGGTGATTTAAATCAGTTTTCCCAGTCTCATGCACTAAAATCACCAGAAATTCCCATTGCTTCGTCAACATTTCCCTATTTGGTCCAAGGCACTTCTCGCTGTCCCGCCGCAACTCCTGGCGACATTTTTAGGCATGGTTTATGACAGAAATGACGAAGGATACCCTCTGGGTAAACCGACATTGGCTATGGAAAATGTCCCATGTATAGATGAGCTCTGAAGATTTACATAGTCATTCCCCAATTTCTTCAGAATGATAACCAATGATCATAAATTTTGGTAGCATTAAATTTGAATTCATCAGGTAATTGTACTAACTATTCCAATAATTTGAATAAATTATATATCTAATTTATAATATATATATATAACAATTCACCAACCCGAAATTGCGTTATTTTGGAATAGTTACCCCTTCCTAAGCATGATTGCAGTGAGGTGACAGTGAAGTCACTATAATTCAGCCAGAATGATGGTTGTACCACATTAATGATGCCACAACCCAAAAATTTACTCAGATGATATGATGGTATGACAAATGCGCAATAATAAACCATCCCCAAGTCATCACCGTTCATCTAAGTGGTCAAACCCATCCCCAGTCATGGTAGGTGTATGGCATTGGGTTGCCCACATAACTCAATCTGTGGTTCAGTTTCGCTTCTATCATTCATCTCCGCTCATATGAATGTTTCTTGAAATTGGTATCTCGGTATCTCCAAAACCCTTGTTTTTAATACTAAAAAGTGCAAGAATCGTCCGAATGCATCCAATGCTGGGATAATCTGGGGTACCACTCTTAGTTAAACCATCAGACCAGATGTGGCCTTCTCACCCTCAGAGGTGGCTTCACTGCCTGGTCTCAGTTTTGGAGCTAGAAATGGATGTTTACCCCCCTAAAAAAAATATGGTGTGCCCTCCAGTATTCAAACATGGCAATTGAAAATCCCTTATGAATGGGAGGTTCTAATCGAAGGAAGTTTAGAAGTCAAACTTCCGACAATATGGACAGATGAAAAGCAGAGATGGGAAGAGTCAGAGAAGAGAAGAAAAGAAGAAAAGAAGAAAGAAGATCAACAAAGAAAAAGTCTCAGAAGAAAGAAGGTCCAGGAGCGCGAAAAAGTAGGAAAGTTGCGAAACACTGTGTTTTTCCGATGACTTGTGGCTCCGGAGGGCCGAAAAGTAAGTAGGTTCGCTAAAGCTGCGGGCGCGGAGCCATCTGGCCAGATGAAAAATGAAAAGTTGCACGCCGTTGTGGCGCGAAGCACATCTGGAAGTCAAAATGCACAAAACACACCAGGGTAGGGCCACTTTTGGAAGTTGCGATGTCGAGAAAGTGCATGCCGTGGTAGCACGAAACACATTTCGAAGTCAAAAGTGTTAAAAACTGGTTCAGAGCACTTTTGGAAGTTGAGATGTTGAAAAAGTGCACGCCGTTGTGGCGCGAAGCACATTTCCAAGTCAAGATGCACAAAACACAACACGTTCAGAGCACTTTTGGAAGTTGAGATGTTGAAAAAGTGCACGCCGTTGTGGCGCGAAGCACATTCCGAAGCCCAAAAAAACTGACGGGTACGGAGCACTTTTGAACGTTCAGATGTCGTTTTCCGTGGCACGCGCAGGGGATTGTGCACCTTGTCAAAAGTGAGCAAAACATGAGGGTTTTGTCGCCGTTTCAAAAACGATGGCAGGCATGGGGTATTTGAAGAGGATCTGGAAAGATGCATTTCGCGTGGCAGGCGCAGTACAAGAGACACATGGGGTAGATGTGTTAGGCGATCAGGGCGGAGATTTCCTGAGAGGGGTTGCATTTTGAGGCATCAGATCGTCAGTTTTGGGAAGATGATTTTGCGTGAAAAGTGCAGCACTTCGCATGACCTGGCATCACTTTTTCGTGGCAGGCGCAATACTTTAGACAGGTGGAGTCGAAGCATCGCAAAACGCATTGGTACGAGGCCGTCAGCTCTGAACTCAACGTTCCATTTCTGAAGGAAGTCTCGCAGAATCGAAGCTGATCTTGCCAACTTGGAAAATTGAGGAAGTCTCGCAGATTTGCTTCGTTTTAAACGTTGTCAACTTCAAAAATTGAGGATGTCTCACAGAATTGCTGCGTTTTTGGCGTTATCAAGCTCAAAAATTGAGGAAGTCTCGCAGAATGGCTTCGTTTTCAAGCTTGCAGATAGACAAATAGATGGATCAAAAACTACAACTACCACTACCACTGCACTACAACTACAACTAAAACTACTACTACTACTACCACCACCACCACCACCAACAACAACTACTACTACTACGACGACGACTACGACGACTACTACGATGACTACTACTACGACTACTCCTATGACTACTGCTACGACTGCGACTACGGCTACGACTACGACTACTACGACTACTACGACTACTACGACTACTACGACTACTACGACTACTACGACTACTACGACTACTACTTCTACTACTTCTACTACTACTATTCCTCCTCCTACTACTACTCCTCCTACTACTCCTACTACTCCTCCTACTCCTACTACTCCTACTACTCCTACTACTCCCACTACTCCTACTACTCCTCCTCCTACTGCTCCTCCTACTACTACTACTACTACTGCTACTACTACTACTACTACCACCACCACCACTACTACCACCACTACCGCCACTACTACCACTACTACCACCACTACCACTGCTACCATTACTACCACTACTACCGCTATCACCACTACTACCACCACTACTACCACCACCACCACTACTACTACTCCTACTCCTCCTCCTACTACTCCTACTACTACTACTACGACGACGACGACTACTACTACTCCTACTACAACTACAACTACAACTACAACTACGACTACAACTACAACTACAACTACTACACACAACGCTACACACAACACTACATTACACTACTTGCACTACACTGCAACTACAACTACACGACGTTACAGTACCACAACTACACTACTTCACGCACACACACACTACACTACACTACACTACACTACACTACACTACACTACACTACACTACACTCAACTACAACTACAACTACAACTACAACTACAACTACACTGATTACACTACACTACAACTACAACTCCACTACACTATAACTACAACTACAACTGCACTACACCACACTACATCCAGCAGTTGTGGGCGAGGTGACCACTGCAACCATTGCAATCACTCCAAAAAACACACCTCCAACCACCTTTCGGTCCATCAGTGGAGTCGCTCTGCCATCCGTGATTCACAACAACTCACCTCTCCTATAGGTTTATTATTTTTGAAACTTCCGCCACCGCCTTGTGCGGTACTACTGGTAGCTGGGAAAATCATCAATGAGGAATTCTCCGTTGCCATGGTTGATTACCGGAGGGTAATAGGTGCTGACCCAAACCCATGAGTGTTTTTCTTGGTTATTACCCTCTGGTAAACTAACATAACTATTGAAAATCACCATTTTTCATGGGAAAATCCACTATAAATGGCCATTTTCAATAGCTATGTTAAATTACCAGAGGGTATTGCAGCCATGAACTCTTCAGCGCATCAAAAAACTCGTTCAAATCACCAAGCAGCGAGCTGGGGGTACAAAACCAACCAGCGGCCATGGATGTGTTGAAAATTGTATATGACACAAGTGTTGACCACATATAATCCAAACCCAAATTATCCATACTTATCGTATATGTGTGGGTTTATATCATCCTATTATATTCATTTCTTGTTACTGGGATGGTTTATTAGAAAACAAATTAGGATGTGAATTGTTAGTGACCGTTAGTGTCCTATTTATATCCCGGTATCCCCTTGAAATCCCCCATTTATGATTTAGATTTGCTTAAGATGGCCCCATACAAAAAATGTGTCTCCTATGGATTCCCCAAAGTTTTGCCATCAGCAAATCCAGGCAATGCCGATCCTGGAGTAGACCCTGGTCACTTAAGAATCACAGTTTCCCCTCAATCAGCGAGTTACATCTGCTAACCAAACCCGACCCCTCGCAAGTGAAAATCGACATTCTCATGTTGAGATTTGTGAAATACCAAAGGAATTCAGTTGAGCTCGTGATACTCCCATTACCATTGTAAAACATCATTTTTATTGGGATTACAACCATATAATCACCAATCAACCAAGGTGTGTGTATATATATATACCAATAAAATAGCTATATAGTTTTAATGGTAAATATGATGATTAACCAGCACATTTCAAGGGACCTTATTTTCAGACAAACCCAGGTGGAGGTTTCCATTCATGGGGTAGCAAAAACAATATGGTTTACACCAAAAAAAAAGATGGAAAAGGATGATTTGGGGGGCAAACGTCGATATATTCCCATTTTAGATGCACCAGTTCAACCAATCACCAGGTTGTTCAACCAATTTTCAGGTTACCAACTGAACCAATTCAACCAATTCATAACCAAGCAAGGTACCCTCTGGTAATTTAACATAACTATGGAAAATCACCATAGAAATAATGAAATTTCCCATGAAAAATTGTGATTTTCCATAGCTGGTTGGTGGTATACCTACCCCTCTGAAAAATGATGGAGTTCGTCAGTTGGGATGATGACATTCCCAATATATGGAAAAATAATCCAAATGTTCCAAACCACCAATCAGATAGCTATGTGACAGTTTACCAGATGTTATATCCCATTAAATCCCATTAAATCCCATTAAACCGCCATTTTCCTATGGTTTTCCTATGGTTTTCCTATGGCTTTCCTATGGTTTTTCCGAGGGTAGTCTCAATGGTTCAGTTGCCGTTCCCACGTAGCTCGCCTTGCCCCCTGGAGCTCCGCGAGTTGCGCCGCGGCGCGACAGCACGCGCCTTGGCTGAGCGCGGCAAGGCGGCGCCACCCGGCGTGGAGCCGCTGCACGCTGGACTTGGGGCCTGGCACGGTGGAATCATTAATGGTTAGCAAGTATCTATGGTAAATCATAGAAATAATATATGCTTCATGGTTGATGATTTATGGTTGATGATGGTTAATATCTATGGTTACTATCCGTGAATAACCATAAATAATGGTAAATAATAGCTGATGATTATCTATGGTTGATAGTTGATCATTATCTATGGTTAATGGTTAATAGTTGATGATGGTTTAAAAAAATGGTGAAGCTGCAACCCCATCCGCAACCTCCCCATGCAGGCGCCTTCGGCTTGGGCGAGGCCTCCGGCGGCGACGCCGAGGGCGAGCGGCTGCTGCCCGAGGCCGCGGCCTTCGCGGCCTCGCAGCGCGCAGCGATGGCCTCAGCGACCTCAGCGCGGCGCCGCGCGTGCTGCAGCTCCTGCCTGGATTTCACTGAGTTCACCCGCAAAAAAAATGATTTTTATCAAGTTTGATATGGAAAAAATGATGATAAACATCGACTCAAGCATGAAAACCAGGCATTTTGAATAGGTGAAATATGTTTTATCATCTATAAATGGATCGTTTTCCGTAACTATGTTAAATAACCAGAGGATATCTGCTTTGCCCGTCCTGGCTTTCGTGGCAGTTTCCTCCGCACGGCGGAAAGAGACCTGGCGAAAAGCTGCCAGTCTCAGCAGTCTTCGAGGAACGCTTTGAAACCAAAAATCATGTGTGTAGACATACATACATATATACATATATCCATGTATAGTTACAACATGAATATATATATATGAATATTATATATATATATATTTATACATACGGTATATCAATGTTTGTTCCAATTTCCACGGCCTTCAATTCCTCCGTCTCGTCTCGGCATTTCTTGGCCTCTGACTCCGCCACCTCGACACCTTGGAAAAAGGCCCCAAGCACAAGCCGCTGATTTATGCTTTGTTCAATGGGAATTTAATGATTTTAACGGGATTTCTATGATATTCTTTGGGATTTTATAGGATGTCGTGGAATTTTATGAGTATGTGATGGCCCCGTATGGGTATATGAGGCCCAAGAATGAGCAAATCCACGACTCAGTCCAGTTTTGAGATGTCCTTAGGGTACTTTGATACAAGCAGATGGAGGGTTTCAAGGATGCACGATGCATGGTTGGGGAAGTCCACTACAAAAAAGTTGCCAAAGCGGAATATTCCAAAGGGGATGCTTAGGGGGTCACCTGGTATATTCAACATTGTTGCAAGATCGATATCAATTTACCCACATCGACCAAAATTGTGAGATTCACATCACATCATCATACTACAAATATTGATCTTGCTAGTAACTTCACAACAGGTAGCAATGAGCCAACTGCTTTGACCGTTCTAGTGCTGAAACTGGGCCCAGTCGCGGACATTGCTCTCCTGCAGGAACTTTCGGAGCTGCTTGCTCTCTGCCTCAATCAATGGCTTGGCTTAAGGGAAAATCTACACCAGAAACCGTTGTTTTTCGCATCAAATATGTTTTTTTCCTGTAGATTTTCCCGTTAACCAATCCAATGACTCAAGGTGCT
>CAMXCT020001538.1:47500-120532 GCA_947184155.2 Cladocopium goreaui
AATCATGGAGAAAGTGGCGAACTTGCGAACTAGAGGATTTTGAGCTAACCTCATTTTCAAACAAGCCCATATGAGTTTCGGAATGTTTCCGAGGTTTGAACGCAACTTTCAGATGGAAAAAGATGATGGAAAGACAAACCCATGTTCCTCTTGCAAATCTACGTGTTGAATTACCTATTTTGGGGGTTCCATCTCAAACATCAGACACGTCATCTCAGCCATCCATGACCCCTAGTCAGGCAAAATTCACACATTTCCACCATTGGAAGGTCCCATGATCATCCAAAAAAACTAACAACTATCCCCCAACGATGCAAAGGCACAGCTGTTAGTCCAAAAACTAGTAACTAGACCAAAAGTTGAGTAGTCGGAGCAAAGCCCTTTAAAGAGCCTGAATATCATGCCATCTCAACTTTTAAAAAATTCTCTTCATCCCTTCGACTCAGGGTTCCCCCCCACCAGGCCACCAGGACCCCCAACCCACTGGCATCCAACTCAGCACAGCAAAAACAGAGCCTCCGATCCACGGTTCAGCCGGGTTGAGG
The DNA here is from genome assembly GCA_947184155.2 of Cladocopium goreaui. NCBI lineage: Eukaryota > Dinophyceae > Suessiales > Symbiodiniaceae > Cladocopium > Cladocopium goreaui. The sequence goes on from CAMXCT020001538.1 coordinate 48,046, forward strand.
GGGTTGAGGGACCATCCCAATGATTGGTAGCCATGGTAGCTATGGGTCAAAAACGGTAGGCTGCCCGCAACCTGGAGGCTTGCAAGATCTACTGTAAACTAATTTTTGTTGGTGAATCCGTGTGGTTTGGGGCCTCCCAAGGCCCTTCAGCTTGCCCCACAGCTGCGCTGGCAGCGACCAAAGGGCGACCATCAGAGCCGTCAGCTGCGGGCAGCGTGGCAGCCTGGGACGATGGTGGGTCTCACCTGACGAACCAGTGAAAATAATTGAGAAATCATGGAACTTCGTGGATATACGTACGATTCCGTACGGTGCATATACATATGTCATGCATATGTATACATATTACATATGCATATGTGCATATATATATATATGTATTTATTGATATAATATAATATATATAATATATTATATATTATATTATATATATATATTGCACAAACCATATTTGAAACCACCAGCATCATCATTCCCCCATCCCATGCCTCCATCGCAGTTGGAGCCTTGGTAGCCGGCACCAGCCCGGCACGCCCGGGAGGCGCCACCAACGCCGATTTCCGCCAGCCTCGACGACGCGCTGCATGCAGGCCTAAAGATAATGGATGTTTAATGCATTTCCCTATAGCTTCATGGATTTCATATGGCTATGGGTCAATACCTATTAACGCCATTTTTAGTGGGATGAACATCCATTTACCAGCTATTTTGGGGTTCACCAGGGGTACTATTGGTTTTGTCACAGTGCCATATGATTTCATCGATTTTTCCATAGTGTCATGGGTTTTCCCTATGGCTTGATGGTTTTTTCCATAGTTCTGGTCACGAGAGAGACTCAAGTGTCGCAATCAGATCACATAACCCCGAGAAAGACATCCTGATATACCCTCTGGTAAACAAACAGTTTGCTATTGAAAATGGCCATAGAAATAGTGGATTTTCCCATGAAAAACGGTGATTTTCCAGTTCGTTATAGTTATGTGACTGTTTACCCTCTGATCCAGGAAGATCAGGAGTATAGGAAACTCACCGACAACACAAAATCCAAAAGCTTCGATACAACCTCCACTGTGGACATGGAGAAGGAGCCAAGCGAACACAAGGGTCCTCATGTTGGAGTTTCAACTTGCTATAAAACATCTGTGGGGGAAGAACCTGTACAAAAAATGGGAAGTCTAATTGTAGAGGCTCTATCTGTACAACTGCACAAGAGCTTGAACTACGTTCAGGAAAAGGAGACTGTGCACGACAGGGACAAAATTCGAATGGCCGCTCGAAAGATCAGTTTGCTCAGAGCTGGCCATCCGACATACGTAATGGTGCAAATGGACATCACCGCTCAAACATCCGACGTACAAAGAAGTCTCACCAAAGTGTCATGGGTGTTTCCATAGTTTCATCGATTTTTCCATATTTTTATAGATGTTTCCGTAGTTCATGGGTTTTCCCTATAGTTTGAAGATTTTTCCATATAGTTTCATGTTTCTTTCCATACGTTCATGGATTTCCATAGTTGAATGGAATGGAAAAGATGGACTATCCATACTTTCCCGTATGCCATGATGCTGCTTCATCATCGTTTTCGCCATCAAAATAGCCATAGTTCATCATAGTTCACCATGTTTCCATCTTAACATGGCCATAAATTCGGGGATGACTCCCCCTATGTTCAATTGGGAAGTCAATCCCTAGCATTCTTGATCAGGAGTTTGCTAAACCTCTATTGTTGGGGGTACCTGGGGATCCACAGGAAACCACCGGATTTTTTGCGCAAAAAAACGGCTGGCAGCCGGGTTTCCTGCAATTTTTTGGCCCAAATCCGGGAAATAAAATCGAGGGATGACTTGGGGTGTTTTGAAACCATATATATATAACATATACAATTACGTGTATATATATAATATTACATATATATAATATATTATATTATATATATACATATTATATATATTATATATATATTATATTATATATATATATTATATTATATATTATATATATTATATATTATATATTATATATATATATATTATATTATATATATATTGTATATATATATATATTGTATATATAACACCCCAGGATATGAATGAGATACCAACAAAATCATCATTATGAAACTTACCCCAGAAAGACATCGACCTGAAATCTCATCCACGGCCTCCGTCAAAGGCAGGCGCAAATGCTGGAGACCTCCTATAAAAGCAGCTCTGCGGTGCCCCCCAAGCATCCAGAAGCTGACCAAGACTTAGAAAAAGGCCCCAAAAACTGCTAAACCATGCTAAACCCATCCGAATTCTCCCAAATTCCATAAAATTCATTGAATGTCTAATGACTTTGAAATGGTGCTCTGAAAATTGAGCTCTTGATGTTGGATTTTTCACCCATCCCAGGCCATCCGATGGTGGCTGTTTCGGACTTCGGAGTCCTCTGCGTGTCTTCCTGGAAAGGAGCCTCAGCCTCAGGAGCATGCCGCATTCTCCAAACTTGAACATGGAACATCGAACCCAAAAAGATGTGAACTAAAAATCAATGGATTGGTTTAAGGGAAAATTTACAGGAAACCATGGTTTTTACCATCAAATATAGGGCTTTCCTGTAAATTTTCCCATCATCCAATTCTATGAAAAAAAAAACATTTGGCAGTGTGTCAAAACCTTGTACCCCTGGTGAACATCAAAATAGCTGGTAAATGGATGTTCATTCCCCTAAAAATGGTATTAATGGGTATTGATCCATAGCCATTTAGGAAGTTGCGGTATTGCTGGACTATTGGACTATTTGCTTCACCAGACTGGGCCAATATCAGCCATCATTCAACACCCAAAAACTGTCACTTCCAAAGCCAAAGACCAAATCCAATGCCGGTTGGTGAAATTTCGGGCAATCCCTCGTGGTGGTCCAAGGAGAACTTCCTGGCCCAAAGTCCAACAGGGGTACCCAGTAAATTAGTCGTATGGAAAATGACCTACTGGTGATTTTCCACTTAACGGTTAGATTACCAGGTAGAACCAGAGATTTTCAGTTTTCCTGGAGTCCTGGAGTCATCCACTGTCGCCCTGGCGGATGACGCCAAACATGCACAGCACAGCACAAGGCGCTTCATTCCGAGCTCGAGAAAAGTGTGGCACTGCTGGATAGCCATCACTGCTCAATATGGAGCATGCGGCCGTTAATGCAGCGCAAAAGCAAAAAAAACAAAACCTGCTCTCAAGGATCAAACAGAGCTGGGCCATTCCGTCACAACATGTCACAACTTCTCTGGACCAGCTACCTGCCCTGGAGATGGTTTTCCTCCATCAACACGGCTGAAAATGAACCAATGCATCCACCATCAACCAGCCAGTTCCACCATACAGTAGTTCTTTATGTTGGCGGTACCGCGGTGGCAAACTCTACACGTTTTCGGGTCAGTTGCCTATCCTCTTGTAACCATTTCACCAAGGTATAGCCTCAACATACCCCATTCTCGTTGATTTAGATTGCAACCTCAACCATCTTCTCCAGTTCCCAAAAGTAAGCCAATGATCATCATGGTCCACCCCGTCTTGAAGAAATCCCCCAAACATTTCCCCAAAAAAATATCCCACCACAACCTGTTGGAGCTCCGGGCATCGCCGCCAACGCAATGGCCACCGCAGTCACCGCGGCCGCCGTCAACAGCACATTTTTGTGCCGCGCCACCAGGGTTGCGACGTCCTGGATCCACTTCCACTGCCTGGGAACCCAATAGCCATCGGGCTTTTTTTCAACCAGTATCAGAGTTGGCGACGGCGAGGTCATTTTTGGGATGGATCATGATGTATCCTAATCATAAATGGTAAGTGATGGCTGAATTTTGGGCTACTTATGAATTGTTTTTAGACCCAATATATGGTAGTAAAAGGATGTTAAAGCAACCAAAATATTTGGATTTGACTGAAAGTTTAGGAGCAGACCCCATTCCATCGACCGGGTTATCATCTACCCCAGGTACCCGATTTTCAGACACAGCCATATCCCAACTGACCCTGCTCATTTTACCCATCATAGAGATAAACCACAATGAAGCCGTAAAATGGAGCGTTGGGATTTTTGGGGTTATTGGTGTTCTAGGGGTTGTGAAGGGCTGGGGGCCTTTCAAATGGGACTGCAAGTAGGCTTGGTTTCATCCAATTGTGCTCGATTTGAATCCCATCATGCTTGAAATATCAAGCAAAATTCTCATCCCAAAAAAAAAACGCTGAGATATACCCTATCAATCACCATGGCTAAATCATGGCTAAATCATATAAATCCATGGAAAATAGACCATTGAAATCATATTTAAAAAAAAAAAACATGTTCCATAGTGTTCCATAGCCAACTGTGGAATCACCGAAGGGCCCGGCCCCACCTGTGTTCCGACAGCTGCGGCACGCGACAATCGCCGCAGTCACACTCCGCGCGACAGGAGCTGAGATCATGGCGCGCCTGGTGGATTGGGAGCGTTGAGGGGGGAATGTCCAACCAAATTGGGGATAGAATTGGAACAGATCACTAACTTTAGTATGGGTTCTAACCAATTCTACAATTAGTATGATGTATTACATGGAAAATTAATACTGTATCATTTTCCCATATCAATTAGTATGATGTATTACATGGAAAAATCACCTGCCAATTGATGGGTTCTAACCCTTTAGTCGGATTTGTTGGGGAAATGGAATCTGATATAGACAAAAAAACAACAACAAAACTAGGCAGAATGCTCAACTGTACTTCTTTGCTGCACATACTGCAGCACATTATCCAATAAGAACTGGCCACCCTTAGTAACTCCCTAGTTCTTGGCTCCCCATTTTCGAACGGGGAATATGGAACGCGAAAAACCATAGCTCAGCTCAGCGCGCCCTTCACCACTGCATGTAGCTTCTATGAGAAATATCTTTGGGGAAAAAAGGGCCTGAAACTCTGACAGATCCGAGATGACTAAGGAAATCACATACCTTTCTTCCCTTCAACCTCCCCCCACAGAGCAGCTTCGGCAACTGGTTGAAATAATCAGTGTTTCAAGTTATATGCGAGATGCCCATTCCATTTGATGTTAGGAGTTTCTATTCACCCATGTCTTATACCCTCTGGTAAACTAACATTGCTATAGAAAATCACCATGTTTAATAGTTAAACCATCTATAAATGGGTTATTTTCCATAGCTATGTTAGTTTACCAGAGGGTAGTTTATGCATATATGGGTGTGTCTGACAGTTTAGGGGGAAACCCCTCAAGCCCGTGGTTTATCATATGGATGTTTCCCAAAATGCGAGTACCTCAAAACCATGGGTTTCAATACTAAAATCTAATGACTTGGATGATTTGGGGTACCCCTATTCTAGGAAATGCCCGTAGATGTGTTCCTCTTACAATTGCAATGTTTATATATTTGTCTGGTAAATCCCCCCTTTTCAGACACACCAAAAAATATCACCTCAAGTCGGCTATACACATCCCATAAAACATCGCCATTTTTGGTTTATCAATGTCTATTAATTATATATATATTATATTATATATTATATATTATATATTATATATTATGTATTATATATTATATATATTATATATTATATATTATAAATTATATATTATATATTATATATTATATATGCTATATTATATATTCTATATTATATATTATATATTATATATTATATATTATTACAGTGTATATATACATATACCTAGATCCCGCGTCATTTCAGACACATCATGACACCTCCGGCAGGCCTGATCCAGTTTTTTCTGAAGCTCCGAAGAGCTACTCTCTGCGGGTTCCTGCCATGATGAAATAAAGAACAGAGACTTCACTGGGATACAGTATTTCTCATGGTTAATGTATGGTTAACATTTTTTTATAGTGGCTAATAATGATGAACTAATGGTGATGAATGGAAGTCCCATCCGATGTCATAGCTGGCTTGGAAATCCCACTTTCTGGGAAAATCATCGAGCTCATTGGGGAGATGTTCCGGCAGAGGTGTTCTTGCACAGGGTGCCTTGAAGTCATGGACATTCAAGGGATTCAAAAAACATGGCACCCTCCAAACAACATGACGTACTTAGCTGCTTACATGACGTTCTATCCTCTCGCGACTATATATATTATATATATATATATAAAGTACCCCCAAAAAAAGGATGCAGAACGCTAAGATATCCTTCTAAAGTAGTGACAAATTGAACCTGGTTTCCTTCTTGGGGGGGTTCCATAGACGGAGCACCATTTCCACCCCAGCAGTCCCTAGGCTGCCAGCCATAGTCCCAACCAGTCGCCATAGCCGGGGTCACCAACAGCCATACCGGCCACATCGGCACCCGTGGCTGTCTATGCAATGACAAGGTTTTTGGGTCAAAGCAGCTGGTTCTGAGTCTGGTTGGTGTCCTTTGTTTTTGTTTAATGAGTGAGGGTTTCTCAAGTGTCTGGTTTATCTCATGAAAAAGGAGGGGTCACTGAAGAGCGAATGATTCATCGTTTTGACATTTCTAGGACTGAACAGGGGTTGAAAGCACGTTACAAATGTTGGCCTCGCTCCACATCTGGAGCCTGTGTTTCAACTATTTAGCAAGCTAATGAGCCACAAAGACTCTCAAGTAGCCTCCAAATCCATCCAAATCCATCCAAATCCCAAGGGAAGCCTACAATCATGGAAGCCCCGCTGTTTTTCACTGGAACCTCATGGTCCTTACAAAATGAAGGTAAGTTGACCCATAAAATGGCCGGTTGACCATCCAAGTCCAAAGCAAGACCTGTAGTGATGGGTAGCTGATGTAACTTGAACCGTGGATACTTCGAATCTCGAAAATTTGGATGGCCGAATAGATCTGCCAAGACTCTTCTTGGACTGAAATTGAATGTTTTCTATGTTTGTCTTGGTCCAAAAGTGAAACGCCTACGTCCAGAAACCTCATATCGGTTATGTTGCTTGGTGTTGAATTTGAATCATCCGTCTCGTAGTAACTCCCATACATACAGTAGTAACTTCTCAACAAAACAATCAACCTCTCATGCGGCAAATTCTGCCCCGTTAAAATTTAATCCCTTGTCCTGGGAGAATTACCAGAAGGTATCCTGCAGTAGAAACCATCAACCGGATCATCAACCCTCGCCATTTGGGACCTTGGGACTATTGGTGACAAATAGCCTAGCAGAAAAACCGTAGTGAAAAGCTTGGGGATGGTGACTATGGTGACTATGGCATGGTGGATGTCTAAAACAATAGCCAATTGAATGGAAATACTTATGCATTCATCATCAAAAAATACTTATACTAATCATCAAAAATACTATACTATACTAATGCTATCCAAGTTTAGTAGCCAAGTTTAGTATACTATACCATACTTATACATTCATCATCAAAAAATCGGGCGGATTTATCAAAATTGCTTGGGTCCCCATGGTAACGGTGAAGATCCACCATTGTTCAATATGTTTCATTCATCATTCACCCGTTCGGTTTATAGAGGTGTCCTAAGTCATGTGGGTACCCCCAAATCAATCCAAGTCATCCATTTCTAGATGAATTTTCCATGGTCTGAGCACTCAACTCTCAAAAATGTCCGTGTTGTGGCAGGGCGAACGCCTCACGGAGGTCTTGGCCACCACCAAACCATGTTTTGGAGTCCACATGCGTTCTTCAATCCTGTAAAATTCGATCCTGCAAAAATCGGTTTCGAGTTTAAACAACATGAAACAGTGAATCTTGGAATTTGGAATCAACAACAAACATCAGACTTGGATGTTTACACTATTTACATGGCAAAAACTATGGCGCGGCTTTCTTCCAAAATCCATTCCGTGGACCACCTGAGTGGCCCGACATGCCCATCACAGGTGCATGGATGAATAACACGCTGCAGACCAGTTGAAAGGGATTCTCCTTGAGCACAGGTGCCCAACAGCGTCTGGATCTGTTGGGGAAATGCCCGGAGAATCAAATGCATCCCATGCTCATCACATCTCATCACCATCACATTCGCCATCATCATTGTCTTCGTTCTCAGCACTTTTCAGGTCCATGTCCATGTTCATCATCATCATCATCATCATCATCATCATCATCATCAAAGCAAGCAGCAAAAAAACACATCACCAACATCACCAACATCATGTGCAAATCATCTGCAGATCATCTTGGCTCCCAACACACTGGTCTCTTCGTTCCCCATACCACAGGTAAAGCCTCGGCGCGAACGAGGCAAAAAAAACGGGAAAAAACAGACCTGGGATGTGGAATGATGTGGATCAATCTGTGGAAGCCTAAAATCAATGACCATTGAATTACCATGTTTCAAGGAATGGTCATACCATGAGAGAAAAAACATATCTTTTTGGGAAATAAATTGGGAAAAACAGCTCTGTTTGGTCATAGCATGTACATCGGTTGCACGCATTGTGATGTTCACCAGAGTAAAATGATCCATAGCCAATGAGCAATTTGTCAGAATTGAATCCCAAAAAAAAGGTGCCAAATGCCATGTGCCAAATGCAACATGCCAAAGGTAACTCAAGCAAACCAGAAGCATTGTGCTTCCTAGTGTTGTGCGTATTCACTTCTTAAAAAGGGGGTGCACTCCATAGATGTGAAAAAACCTTTTTTTTGTTTCCCTAGGAATTTGATCTACAAATGGTGGTTACACATCGAGATTCAATGCGAAACTGGAGCGTAAGTCAAACCTATCATGATTCTCCCGAACGAATGTGGGAGATGAAGTGTTCATCACAACCAGCTGGTGGAAACTCAGGCAGGGAGTCTAAGGTGTGGACCAACCAAATCTTTAGAATCCTGGAGAAAACCAATTGACCATTTACTTCGGCAGTTGAGGTTATCTAATGTTTATGACGGTAATAACCTCCATGACTTGGGAAATAACTGAAGATATAACTGATATAAGCCCTATAATCATGGTGATGTACCCATTTATACCTCCACAGCCCCAAGTAAGGGCCATCATGGGAAAATCCGTCGGTGACCCTGGTAGGGACTTGAGATTTGAACTTTCCATTAGTGATCAAACCCATTTTCATTGGGGATCTTCGGATTTTCTAGCCACCTCTTGCCACGGTTCATTCCCGGACCCTAAAGACCGAACGGATTGGACTTCAGGATGTTGTTCATCGGCACATCATCAAATGGTGCCTGTACAAAGACCTGAGCACGGCCAAGGCCCATCAAGGCCCACTGGGCCTTATAGGTCTTGAGGATGTCTGGGAGTAATCCCTCAAAAAAAATAGAAATGTATTTTACCACTATTTTACCACTATAATGGAATGTGTTTCGTTTCTATCTTTTGGGTGTTACTATACAACCATCCCAGCGATAAAAATCGCTGGCCGCTGAGCAGTTGATGACCCAAAAAATCGATGGGCATATTACCCTCTGGTAAACATACAAAAAGCTATTGAAAATGGCCCAGTCGAAATAGTGGATTTACCCATAAAAAATGGTGATTGTCCATAGCTATGTTAGTTTACCAGAGGGTACAACAATGCATCCAAAAAAACTGGACAGCAGCCTCTTGAGGCTGGTACAAGGCTCCAAGCACTTACCACTGGAGCGATGACAAACAAACCTCAACTCGCCGGAAAAGCTGTGGCAAAAACGGGTTTCAGGTGATGGTTGTTGTGATGGTAAAGCAGGTTCTGTATCATTTATGATGTCTATATGATTTCTATGTGTTCTTCAATCATCACCATGATTTGCTTAAGGACCCGTAGATGACGTTGGTGAGGATGTGGTAGATTGTGCCGACATAGCTCAGACACGTAGACCGCGACGCAAAACGATGGGGATGGAAATTGGGAATCAACCACTAGAACACAAGGCTCCCAGGTAAAAAGATCCAACCACAGATTCTCAAGTCGCAGAAAAAGTTCCAACATGTTTCATCGACCGGGTCATTGGCGGACTAGCCGGAATGCCGAAATGGATACGGAAAAAATAGCATCGGATAGCCTTGGAATCTGCAGAGTGACGCTTCAGGGTGTGGAAAGCCATAGCCCTGATCCATCCCCACGGGGAGATTGCCTGGCGCATTGCCACGGGTCATTCCCACCATTGAGATGGAGTTCACATGAGAGAACTGCCGTTCTTGATGGGTGCCAAACTTGGCAAGAAATCAGAATTGGAATGAACTCATATGACTCATCATCTCAACAAATGTTGAGCTTGAGGATGTTCAACTCTACCCATCTCCAAGCGGCAAACGTTTCTTGCTTTCTCTAACCCCATCTCTGGCATTGACCGCGCCTGTTTCAGCGACCTCCGACTGATGCTGAGATGAACCAGAAGCACCACGAAGCCAATGTTCACACGGCTCATACAGCCTGCCCCAGACCATTTTTCGGGGAGGAGGACCCCCGAAATGTTGGGCGAAAAGCCTGAAATTCGAGCTGCGGCTTCCTGGATACTGGATGGAAAATGCATGGAAATATCCATGTTGAAGAGGTAAATCATCCAATTTCACGGACCTATCAGACCTATCAGAAATCAGTGGCGGTCCCGCGTCAAGACTATGGAGTCCTGGGTGGCTACAGCATATCCCAACGTTGTGGAAGATTGCATCCTACCCTGCCAATATCTGCTAATATTATCCGAAGGTTCTTATCATCAAATGATCTGATATCATCCCGAAAATACCATCCCCATGGAAACAGCTGGTAAATGGATGTTCATGTTTCCAAAGTGTGGAATAGTGTGGAATCCCAGGTATTTTAACCCATCCCCATCATTTTTTCCTCCCTGCTCTCTCTACATCTCCCACATGCCGGGCCAAGGTGCTTCGCAGTAACATGAGATACGCCGCGCCGCTATGCTGCTGCACTGGGGTCCAAGGACCATGATCCATGACGTGGATCACCAGCACCTGGTGAGGGATTTCCCCTCTGTGACCACGACAAAAATTGGGCAACAAAAAAAAAACAGGGTATTCAGGGTAGAATACCCTGACTCAGCCAAAAAATGGAGGGGATAATGCCAATGTTCGGACAAAGCCAAAAAGCAACCCTCGTGTTGTGCTGGCTGGGGTGATCCTCCAATCAGATCTGAAAATGGTGGACTTCACCCAAAAAAGATGCCATCTGCGGAAGGGAAAATCATGAGAAACCAGGATCAACTGGGATTTGGGGGGTCTTCCCCGAGATTTTCAATCCATATCCATTTCGGCGAGGCACCAGCACGGTCAGCACTAATCGAAAGAGTTCCAGGTGCCTTGCAAATGCTGGGTGACGACATCACCCTGAAAATTCAGGGTGCCATTGATCTGAAACCAACCAGCTATGGGATTTTAGGGAATTTCTCTGGAAACCCTTGGATTTATGATGAGGTCATGGCCGATTTCCTGGCCGATGTCTGAATTTTCTGAGTCAAAATATCCTGCTCTGGTCAATGGCTGCTTCGAACACCCCAACCTTGGTTAATTAATAAGCTTCTCCATTGAAATTGCCTGAAAATTGCGTATAAACTGAGGTAGATTCTCATTTTCAGACACACCCAAATATCATATCAAGTTGGAAAACAAAATGTATGTGTAGTACATACAGTATACATGGGTATATATATATATAGAGAGAGAGAGAGATAGCCATTGATATCCCGACTATATATCCGATTTTGTCCCATCGCCAAGTTGCTTAGGACCTCTAGGTAGTCCAAGTCTGAGCCTCGGCTGCAGCAAGGCTACCCTCCAGTGAAAATTGCCAGTTTGCTATGGATAATCACCGTTTTTCATAGGTAAATCGTTAATAATCATCATTTTTATCCTCAATTTCTATGGGCCATCTATACCAGTTCGCAAACTGTTAAATTACTGGAAGGTATATTTGATGTACATTTACCAGCATTTACCACCAAGTTCTGGGGTGCTAACCAATTGGGTTTGTGGCGGGAAGCAGCTCAGGTTATACTTAGTCAAGTCTTTGCCGCCCCAGGCAACCACAGAGATTGGCAATTCTTCGGATTATATAATTTTATAATCAGCGTCTAATGAGTCTGATGTTCACATATTCTCACAGCAGGTTGACCACAAGCCCACAAGCAGTAGCCCGCAAGGTGCTAGCCCCTTGCAAAACACTGCACAAATTATGACATGCTGCAGCTTTGATCAAAACATCATTCTCCAAATTTGTGGTACAACGAAATCTGCCAGATTCGTTCAACCTGGTTTTCTGGGGTCTTCATGGGTCTTCACCAGAGGGGTTGAACTCACTGCGAATTCGTAGAAGCATGGCAAACTTTTCAACGATACTTGTTGCATCTTGTTGCCGTCTTTGTTCTTTGTCTCCAGGCACTTCTGGTATCGGCGTGGATGCAATGAGGACAGCTTTGGAGCTCCATTTGGTTCTTATCCATTTTCTTTAAACACCCAACGTTTCCTTCCAGTCTTAACCGGGGATGTTTTTTTTACCCAGGGCTTGTTTAGTGGGGGTCACCATTTGAATGACAAGCCATATGGGGATGTGTCAAAACCTTGTACCCCTGGTGAACATCAAAATAGCTGGTAAATGGATGTTCATCCCCCTAAAAATGGTATGTATAGGTATTGATCCATAGCCATATCACAGAATTCCGGGGGTCAACGCTTCAACCTGCAGCCGCGCTCAACGCGACCAAGTTTCAAGTGGAACGAGGGTGATAGGAAGTTCTCGAGATCAACGCCACTGTCGCAGTGAGGTGAACGGTGAATCAAGCGATCATCTGGGGGGGTCCATAAATGGAGGTACCCCAAAAAAAGGACTGGTTGGTGGTTTCAACCCCTCTGAAAAATATGAAAGTCAGTTGGGATTATGATCCCCAATATATGGAAAAATAAAAAATGTTCCAAACCACCAACCAGTGGATGGTTTATAAATGGAAAATCCCATCTATAAATGGATGATGACTGGGGGGACCCCCATTTCAGGAAACCTCCATATCAAATAGGATGGACAATAAGAAATAGATAGATTTTTTGCAAAGCAACCACTATATAGATTGGAGCCCACAAATAACCTTAAGATTAATCTTCAAAGTTTATCCCACTGAACACTTTGCTTCAATCCAATCAACCTGCTCCTTTAATCATAGATGTCCTGAATGATGTCCTACAAAGATTGGTTCAAAGTCAGTAGCCTGCTGGGGGGTGCAATTGTGTTTTTTTTAATGAGCTAACCATGTTTTTGCTAACGGGTGCCAAACCGTACGTGTAGTTACACACATTTTCAACATGGGGTGGGGTGGGGTGGGGATGTTAACGTTCGTTTGCAGTTGAACACGCCACGCATGCTACGCTGAGCATGTGTTGGGGTGGAGATGTGAACATTCGGTTGAAGTCGAAGACGCCTCTGCTGCTACGCTGATCATGGGGTGGGGTGGGGTGGGGTGGGGATGTTAACGTTCGTTTGCAGTTGAACACGCCACGCATGCTACGCTGAGCATGTGTTGGGGTGGAGATGTGAACGTTCGGTTGAAGTCGAAGACGCCTCTGCTGCTACGCTGATCATGGGGTGGGGTGGGGTGGGGATGTTAACGTTCTTTTGCAGTTGAACACGCCACGCATGCTACGCTGAGCATGTGTTGGGGTGGAGATGTGAACGTTCGGTTGAAGTCGAAACACGCCTCTGCTGCTACGCTGATCATGGGGTGGGGTGGGGTGGGCATGTTAACGTTCGTTTGCAGTTGAACACGCCACGCATGCTACGCTGAGCATGTGTTGGGGTGGAGATGTGAACGTTCGGTTGAAGTCGAACACGCCTCTGCTGCTACGCTGATCATGGGGTGGGGTGGGGTGGGGTGGGGATGTTAACGTTCGTTTGCAGTTGAACACGCCACGCATGCTACGCTGAGCATGTGTTGGGGTGGAGATGTGAACGTTCGGTTGAAGTCGAAGACGCCTCTGCTGCTACGCTGATCATGGGGTGGGGTGGGGTGGGCCTGTTAACGTTCGTTTGCAGTTGAAACACGCCACGCAGCTACGCTGAGCATGTGTGGGGTGGAGATGTGAACGTCGGGTGAAGCGAAAGTGGCTGACTACGCTGATCATGGGGTGGGATGGGGTGGGGTGGGGTGGGGTGGGGTGGGGATGTTAACGTTCGTTTGCAGAGGTCTACATGCACAATGATCAATGAAAGTGGCAAGGCAAAAAAGGTCTGAAATTTGTGCTGTAAGGGTTGCAAAATCACAGAAAAATGACCTTTTTTGGGAACATTTTTTCCTGATCAGAAGGCCACGAAACACTGAAAGGGTTGTCATTTCTTTCAGCATGTTGATGCGCCTACACGCGCGATTCCGCACCCGGCGGGATGTTTTTGTTGGAAGCGATATGCAGCTGATATTGAGCCACACGTCCGCAGCAGCGCGCCCTAAGCTGGTTACTTATTTTCATTTCGGGGTAAGACGAAACCATAGTTCGCGATTTACTGCAATTGGAAACACAATATCAAGAAAACGTGTGGTGTTATACCATTGTTTCATACTGACGGAGGAGAATTGTTTAACCATCGTTATAACCTTCATAAGTTGGGATATGGGGCCCCTATATGCTTGTGGCCTTATGCCCACAGTCACTTCTTCAGTTGGTGAAAATATGTCTGTCAAAACTAACAACAGTGAAATTTCACCATTTTTCCCCATAAAAATGAGAAAGTTCCCTCCCATATCATCCCCATGGTTGCCGTCCCGGTCCATCCTGATGCCTGGGCACTGCACCAAAGATCAACAGGGCGCCAAGGGCCGTCCAAATTAGGATGGCCTTCCCCTTGGACCAGCTGGCGCCGGAGCGATACCTCAAAGGTGGAAAGGATGCACCAATGGATAGAATGGTGTAGCTGTTAATCATATATAATAGTAATTAAATCTAATTAATAATAAAAATGAGAATAATAGTAGCAATAATAAGAATACAGTAATAATAATAATGATAATAATAATAATAGTATATAGTCATCATCATCATCATCATCATCATCATCATGATTTATATTATGGATGTATATAACTGCAATGTTTTTGTTGATACAGAACGGATGATTCACCAGTGGATGATATCTGGGGTACCCTTAGCCAATGCCATGTTTACCATCCCATAAAAACCAACCATGACTGAGGGTCATACTAGCCACATCATCCCTAAACGCTAGGGATATGATATACAAAAAAAACAAACATAAACCTCTATTGGGGATGGTGTATCATTGGCTTTTCCGGTTTACCACATTGACTTTTAGCCACTTGTTTAAAAGGGACTAAAATGGAACACACCGACTGGCCAGCAAGCGACAGGATCATGGCAAAATCCCAACCTCAGCTGGCGCTGAAAGAACTCCATCAACAAGACAGGACTACAATCAACTGCATACCTTTTTTTTGGACGCATATCTACAGACTCTACAGGCATACACGCATATACACTTTGATCTAATGTCATTTACATCTTGGTGATAGAACATTCTGGCATCAAACAGTGACCAGCGATTGTTTTTTCAACGTGGTTTCATGACATCGTAACACCGCTTTATATAGTCTTTGGTCTTGAATGGACGGGATGAACCAGCCATTCTATGTAGTATACATACATATATATATATATACATAAACTACAAATGTCTATAGCTATCATCAATATGTCCATATTCTAAAGTCCGATCTTCACACGCTCCACGGAGTGAAACTTGCCATCCGTTGCACCCAGCAGCGATCCAAGTCCGCCAGTGCTTCCCCATTCGCTGGGCGCAGCGCGGTCCAAGCCTCAACAGACGGCAGCTGACCCGCAGAAATTTGAGTGTGATTGGATTGGTTTAAGGGAAATTTTACAGGAAACCATAGATTTTCCCATTAAAATATGGGGCTTTCCTGTAAATTTTCCCTTAAACCAATCCATTGAGAGTGGATTGCCTCTTCCAACAGAGCTTGATCTTGGAAACACATAGGTAAACATCGCCTGCTCAGGGAAAAGTACGGTAACCACTGCAACCACCAGATGTCTCCAACATGTTTGATCTGGTTGGTGGTGCAATAACCATCTTGAAAAATATGAAAGTCAATGGGAAGGATGACAACCCATATATGAAATGGAAAATAAAATTCATGTTCCAAACCACCAACCACCAACCAGTATATAATTCCTATGCATATATATATACACATGGATTTCCACCTTAACCACTGCAACCACCATCCAACCAATGTCGCTTGAGATCTGCCGATATGGTGTGTTTTTTGTGACGCCATGGCTTCCATCATTTGATGCTCTGCAGATATGGAGACCTATCCCCCATTTTCAGGTCCACATGTTCAGATCATGTTCTTGGTTACATTGCATAAACTTCCCTCTGGTAATGACTAACATAGAAAAAGTAAACATGGCCCATAGAAATAGTTCATTTACCTGTTAAAGATGGTGATTTTCCATAGTTGTTTGTATGTTTACCAGAGGGTATTCCAATCATCTCCCCATTAAACTCTTCGTACTGGTTTCGTACATGGATCCCCAACTGCGTTAGATCATCTCAAAACCCAGGTGTTCATCTCGTATCGACTCATATGGTGATTTCCATAAATGGGGGTACCCCAGTCATCATCCATTTTAATAGGATGTTCCCTTATAAACCATCCAGCGATAAAGGGGTACCCCCATTTCTGGAAACCCCAATGAATCCCCATGGTTTGTTGATGAAAACCCCACCATTTGTAGATGATTTTCCCAACAAAACCCATCGGTTTCCCATGGGGGAAATCCCACATCTTTCCAGGCACTGTAAAGGTCAGGTTGATCTTGGCCTTGGGGTCCCCAAAGGCCTTGTGCCGCACCGCTAGGGGAGGCGGCAGCGTCACGTGGCTTGCCTGACGGTCAATTTTTGTCTTGGAAGTTTTGTGAAAACCACGTCACGATGTCCATGAAAAATTAACCATGGCACTATTGTCACCACTGATGCCACTGATAGTGGTTATATAATAGTGGTTAATAGTGGAACCATGTTAATGAAAAATGGATTGGTTTTGGGAAAATCTTCACCGGAAACCATCGATTTTCCCTTAGACCAATCCCAATGGAGAAATGGCAACATGGCGAATTTCATGGTGATGTCACTGAGCAAAATTGGAAATTGGAAATCCTGGTGATCAGGAAATTTTGAAAAATGCTGATTTCACTGATGATCAATGGAAAAATGTGTATATATATATATACATATAATCAGAAGAAAGTGGTGATTGCCAATAATCATGGGAATCATGGGATACAACTTCACTAATCACCACTAATCACCACTAATCAGCACTATTAACCATTATTAACCACTATCAACCACTATTAATCACCACTAATTAGATACCCTTGGAACAGCCAAGCTGCGTTCAAGGGCTGCGCTTTGGCACGCGGAGAACGCCACCAGGGAGCCACCAGGGGAGCGAGATAAGAGGCTGTGGCCTGGGCTTAGGGTAACATCCTAGTGATATATGATATATTAATATACTGGTAATATTAACAAATGGATATATCATTAGGCCTAGTGTTTAATAATGGATATATCATTATTTAATGTATATTACCATTAGGCCTAGTGTTTAATATTAATAATTAATGGATATATATATAATCATTGGGCTATACTACCATTAATACCACATAAAGGGTAGTAAGTATAACATAGTATAACCTAGTGAGATAATGGGTGTTGTCATACTTCAGCTTTTTTATAATGACACAATGGGTATCATAATATAATAATAATAATAACATAATGGTAATATATGAGAATATTCATAGGATCATCACAATGGAAAACCTAGTATCTATAAACCCAACAGCTATTGTATTTATATATATATCCATATGTGGTGTGTTTGAAAATGGAATATATACCCCATTTCAATGGCAGTTTAATATAGTTTAATCGGGAAAATCGTGGAAAACACCATCAACTTTTGTGGGCACAGCCCAATTTCTGGTTGAAGCCATGGCGGACCTCCACAGAGCAGCTCGAGGGCACACAGATGCCACCCACGAAGTGCATCCTGAGTAAATCACAACTGGGATATTTGATAAGGGATATAGTTGGTAGATATTTTACGGATGTTTGTGTGGGATATAGTTGGGAGATAGTTGGGAGATTTTCTGGGATACAGCCAATTGACATGATTTTGGACTGTGTCTGAACATTGGAGGGATCTACCCCAAAAAATAAATCACAAAGCTATGGCAAATTTGAACATGGGGAAAATGATGTTCTCAAACCCAGATTTGGGGACTTTCCGTGCAAAATCCAACAGAAAAAAACATGGTTCTCCCAACGTTTGGGGATGGTCCTTCCAACGATGCTGACATCGACACCCCGTCCTTTGAGGCCGCAAGGGTTTCACCATCTGCACATCATCTGCCGGGTACCACCAGGGAAAGCCCTTCCGATCCGCTCCGATCCTCGGGCGAGCGAAAGGCAGAAAGGCACGGATTCGATCATCGTCTGATTCACGAAAACCAATCTAGAAAACTACATGTATTGTATTCTATTGTATTATATTAAATAATATTATATTTTATATTATATATTGTATATATTATATATATTATATATTATATATATATATTATATATATATATATTATATATATATTATATATATTATATATATATTATATATATTATATTTCTTATAATTTATATATTATATATTATATGTTATATATTATATATTATATGTTATATATTATATATTATATATTTATATATATTATATATATATTATATATATTTATTTATATATTTATATACATATATAATCCCTTCCCACGAATATTAAACACCCCCTAAAGGAAACCATGGTTTAGTAGAGAATTTCCACATAATTGGGACCATTTATGGTGTGTTTAATATTAGGGTGATGGGCGGGTGGTGGGATTATACACATTATGTATCATTATGTCATCTTACCAAAACACAGTCCTTCTACGCAGGTCCTATAGTTGTTAACCAAAAACGACTCAGAAAATGCGATAGGTTTAGGCTTCCCCTCACTGTGAGGGAAATGTCACAGCAAACTCCACTATCCTTTAAATTTGGACTGTGATTTGCCCATTCAATCTCTACATCTCTATAATCCAACATGTTCTGATTCGAATCGTTCCCCCATCACTTGCAGCAAATTGTCCATTCCTGCTCTCTAACAATATGGCCGCAAGTCAAAACCCCTGTACTCTGGTGACATCAAAATAGCTGGTAAATAGATGTTCATCCCAAAAAAATAATCAAAAATAAAGGTTTTGAACCCCAAAGAGTTTACCACAAAGTAACAAGTTCTGTTGGTTAAACCATCACTTCTTGATTGGTTAGGTCAGCCTCATCTCATCAAGTCGCAGTGCTGTGCCCATGGTGGCCAGGTAGAAGTAGCGTTGCGGACACTGCCGCGGACGCTGCTCCAGGTCCTTATTCTTTTCCTCTGGGACAGAGAGACTTGGATCATTTTCAAAAAGAGCTGCAGAATTGGTGATGTTGGTCGACTGGCTGAGATTTGGGTGCCCAGTGGGGAGACTTTTTTAACCAAGTTGCTAGGGTCAAGTGGCTGGACAAGTCCAAACAATTCACCTGGCAAAAGGCTCAAGTCACCAACCAGCGCTTCGAGAAAATCCCAAGTTTTCGGCTGCTATATCTCCCAAAAAAAAAATGTTTGTTGCACATTTTCTGTGGGGGATGTCTACATTCCAAAAACTTGTTGGTTTTCATGCTGAAAATCTAAGAGCTGCCGTGCTCTGGGCCTCGACTGTGGGTCCGCATTGGTTCATATTTGCATTTGGTGGTTATATAGCAAGTGGAAATCATCATATATATATATATATCCACCAAATAACCACTATCTATGTACCAGTGGTCATATAACCATATAATACCATATATATATAGATGGTTACTCCAGTGCAAATTAACAGTTCGATGTGGATTTTCATCCACCATTGATCATTTTCCTGTGGTCTCTCATGGGTTTTTCACCTCTATCTTAGCTACCCTTAGGGTAATTAGTAAACATCCCTTGAGAAGTTCCTTTTGGGTCAGAAGTTTTCACCGAGCCACAATCGGGTTCGTAGCCTCCACGATAGGACCCGCCTGCGAGGATGACAGGTGTGATTCTTATGGTACATAGTGATGGACGTTCCATATACGGAGTATTTGGGCCTGGGATGGGTGGATTAATATATTTTGTTTGAGATCTGGATACTCCGATAGATCCCCGATTCAATGGACAGGTGATAGATGGTAGCTAATTGATGACAGATTCAATGCATATCAATACGTGATCGATACAAGATACAAGTACAATAGATCTATTAGCTGGTTGGTGGTTTCAACCTACCCCTCTGAAAAATCATGGAGTTAGTTCGTCAGTTGGGATGATGATTATTCCATTCCCAATATGATGGGAAAGTCATTAAAAATTCCATTCCATGGTTCCAGGCACCACCAAGCAGTGTTTGTTGGTTTATAAACCATTATAATCCACATTAATTAACTATAGTTATATCTACCATAAACCATAGTTAATCCATGGTTCCAGTCACCACCACCAACCAGTTACCCTAATGTTCCAATCACCATCTCTCAAGGGGAAAAAAAAAAGATGTGCCATGCCTGCCATGCCGGATTTTTTTGCCATGAAAACTCCATCAGAAATCTCCATTTCATGGCTAAATCACCAGTAAATCCCATGAAATCTCCACCCATTAAGATCCCATGAAGTCTCCAGTAAATCCCCTAAAATCTCCATGAAATCCCATGACATCCCATGAAATCCCATTAATATCCCATGAAATCCCATGAAATCCCATGAAATCCCATTAATATCCCATTGAATCACTATAAAATCCCATAGATTTCCCATGAAATCCCATGAAATCTCCATTTTTCCCGTGAAATGCCCATAGAAATTCCCATTCCCAGGGCGCGGAACCACCATCTTCCACCTGTGGCAGCTGCGGCCGACCATCACAGCAGGCTGCGTGGGTGAAGATTTCGTCCCAGCAGCTGTTGATCCCAGCCAGGCCTTAATCGACTGTGTCATTTTTGATATCATACTGTCATACAAAAAAGATCATGTATGAGAATGCCATAGTTTTTTCTGCTGGATCATTAATATATAGTTTGCTATTTGTTGTTTGTATATTGTATATCATATATTGTGTTTGTCTGTTTCCATGTTACATATGCTAGCGAGTGGACTCGGGATTGGTAATGTTCGTGGATTTATTTCACATCTCATATGCATGGATCATCATTGATCAATGTGGCCTAACGAGTTCACTTGAGTTCGCTATGTTCATTTTTTTTGGCCCTGTTCAATACCCCTATGAAATACCAAATTTGGGGGTGAACATCCATAACTGCCATCCTGATGGACCGGTATGCCAGGGTGATTCGAAAACAAAACCAGAGCCAGATATTCCCAGCCACAAAATCCAGATGCCACTGTTGGTGACCTCTCCAAAAAGTTCTTGGCCTTTGCTTGAAGTTGACTTCCCAAAAAAAATCATGTTGCTGTGAAAACTCCCAATGTCTTGGTGAACTCGGCTTCGTCAGGTCGCAACAGGCTGCAAAGGTGAAGCCGTGGACCCAACACTCCTGACCTAAACAATTGCGAAAAATGCCAGGAAAATGGGAAGAAAAAATGGGGAATTGGAAAAATGGCTGGATTTGTTTGAGATTTTTGTTGGGTTGTTCCATGTTATTCCAATTTGTTGGCTGAAAAACGAAATTTGGGAAGCCAGATGTTTGGTGCTGAAGGTCTCTCCAATCTTCTGCAGCATATTTCAGTGGGGCGGCTCCGGGAAGAAAAAACGACTGATGTTCAAACTGAATTTAGGATCTCCCCAAAGCATGCCTTAAACCCATTTTTCAACATGAGCCATAAAAAATACCCCTATCCCATCCCATTATACTGATTGGATCTGCTGAGTTGATAGCTAAAAGAGTGAGGTTATCCTCTGGCAATGACTAAGGTAGCTATTGAAAATGATCATTTACAGTTGAATTACCTATTATAAATGGTGATTTTCCACTTAACTGTTAGTGTACCAGGGGGGTTTTGACCATGTATAACCCCTATAGTAAGCCATCAACGATGACATTTTTCGCTCCCAGAGTTCCCATGGCACCTGCCGGCCGTTGGAAGAGCAGTTCCTCCGGCGCCGCCCGCGTCGCTTGCGCGCGCAGCGCGGGGCGCAGCAGCGGCTTGGGAGGAGCTTCGCCCAGCGCGGCCTGGAGCCATGGGGGGGAAGCCGCCAAGTTCTGGGGATTTTACGTGGGTGTAACATGGTTCAAGCCACCAAAAAGGGGGTTTGTTGATAGTTTGTTGGGTTGAATCTCTGTTGATCAACATGGGTGAAAAACCACCAACATGGTGTTTAACATGGTTCAACCAGTATCAAATCTATCAACAAACTAAGATTCAATGAGTTTGAATGATGTTGGGGAAAACCACCAAACCTACCAAAGCGAGAATACGTGGTGCCATGATTGGAAAATTGACGTGCCGTTCTTTCGGATGTTCGGATCATCCGAACATACAGGTAGAATTGCAGGATAACAGTTTGATAAGTTAATTAATATGGGGGGTTCCATAAATAGAGGATTCCCAAAATGGTTGGTTTATAATGGAAAATCCCACTAAAATTGATGATTTGGGGGTACCCCTTATTTCAGGAAACCTCTATATGGACTCCCATAATGGATGATGATAAAGGGTGGTACAACCGTTTTTGTTCACCCCTTTCAAGTCATCCATTCCGGGGGAGTCTTGCCACCTCCCCAAGGAAGCAGCAGCGTTCGAAGGTGAAGCGATTGTTGTCCCAGCAATTCCAGATGTTTCCCATGGGATTCATGGTCAAATCACCTCAGGAATTCTGTGGCAATGTCCCATCATCCACAGCTGTGGATGGGCCAGCGAAATCCGAATCACCAGTTGTTTCAACGGTGGTAAAAATATCGTTATTTACAGGGTTTCAACATGTTTCAACCATCCAAAATTGCTGGTGCAGGATTTCGCAATTCCCCATCCACAGTAGGTAAGTTGGATGGATGGTTTTGAACATCACTGGATCATTACAGATGATTTCCCCAATGGTGGGTCATTTCCCATCACCTCGACCATTTTCTAAGCCGCAACGCTGTAAGATGACTACGTCACTGAAGATGAAATAGCCAGGATTCGCAACTCTTCAGTTTTAGCCTCTTTAAGGGCCCCATAAAACATGGCTAAACCATGTCATAACTTACTTCCAAGGCGCAACACTTGGCATAGGTGGCGGCACTGCCTGGCCAGCTATTCTAAGAGAAAGGACTCAGGGTGGTCTCAAGGATCCATTTTTTCTCAGCTCGGAATTTAGAAAAAAAAATCTCCCGGCCATCAATGATTTGGGTCCGTTTGCCGCCTGTCCAGCAATCCTTTCCAGGCTCGTAGGTCGGAAAGAGGCCCACACTAAGCCTCCGAGTCGCTGCGGTCTCATGCCACAACTGGCTTGGGATGGATTTAATCAAACAGCATGGAGAAATAAACCAACAACTATGGCGATGCAATGGAAATCATGGAATTATTCAGTAACCGAACCATCAATCATGTGGTTGGAAATTCTCAGTAGTTCCTTGGCTCCCCGATGTTAAGAATATGGAGGCCCGTCCTTCCGAACCGCTCCCTTAGCTAACCACCCAATAGCTAAGAGCCTACAGACCTTCGATTGCTGAGGTCGACAATGTGACTAGGATGGCGATTTGATGTAAGTCCACTGAGGATCACTGAGGTCTGCCAAGTTTGAGCCATACATGCCATACGGGGCCATACTATATACATCAACCGCCAAGTTGAGAAAATATGTTGCAAACACTGAGCATGATCCCCTGCGCACAAAATTCATGCGAGGATCATGTAATCGCCTGACACTCCAACCAGCTATCACAACCAGCTAGATCCACCATCTGCCCAACCGAGGTTGAGATTATTGCTGTGATGCGACTTCAAAGATCAACCACCAGTGCTGCACTGAAATACCTAGCAGAACTAAACTTACAAATCTGAAGATTGGGAAAAAGAAACTGGGGTAAGTTCAGTTCCCTTTTTCAACAACTTGGGCAGCACTTTGTCCCGAGAAAAGTGCTTGCCCAGCAGCTCTTCAACTGGATTGCCAAGGGGAGGCTCTCCCCAATGTCCCCATGGTGCCGCCTGCGTCATTTAAACGCTTGGTGAAAACAGTGATTCCCTGATTCCTAATATCTGGATTACGAATGATTATGATAATCCCCAATACATCCCAATGTATAAATGAAAAAAGTGTGGGTAGTAGCGTCGCGAACAAATCATCAGTTGACCATCATTTATCAATGATAACCCCAGGTTCTTGATTGTTTACCCCTGTAGTTGATGGATCAATCTCATGGTAACGATGGATACCGTAGTTGAATGTAGTTTTTACCATGTAGTTGGCATCATCGACCAACCGAAGATACCAAAACCACCTAGGTTGTAACGTATCGATTTGGAGGGGGCTTGCCACAACCTACTGCAGCCATCTGCAGCCCACGTGTGCACCATGGTTTTGATGACTCAAACTGAATCGCCAGGAGGCTCCATCCATAGTTCTCCCACCAGTTCGACATTTTTAGGATGCGTTCATATACACCAATTTTCTTGATCCAGAGTTCCGTCCGTACTTCTGACACTTCTGACCAGTTGTTGGACGCATCTCCATCCCCAGCTATGATACTGCGTCTCTGGGGAAATGGGTAAGTTTACCCTGGCACCCTGCTGAGAAGATCACCCGGTCCCATAGGTGGGGCCCCCGTCCCATGCACCTGCGAGAGCTGCGGCGCTACCCAGCAGCCGTGGCTCTCATCGCAGCAACACGCTTTGTAGGTGAAGCCCTAAAAATGGCGCACTGCATCTGATGTGGGGACCGAGGTATCAGAGGATTAAGAACCCACATGGCATGGAAACCAAAATCAAGAACTGGCAGATTCCACTGGGAGTTGCTGATCAGCAAAGCCAATGACTCTGAACCCAAAACTCCAAATTGACGTGCCATGACCATCTAAATGACTCTAAGAATTCACATTGGGTGTGTCTTAAAATGAGGATACCCCCCAGTTTAGGGCTATTGAATGAGAAAATGATGGCTGTTGAGTGGGGAAATTGATGATGAACAACGGGATTTTGGCGTACCCGAATTTCAAAAAAAAAACATGTGTTGCAGTTCTATTTCCCTAGAAAAGTGGTGAGCCGTAAATGAACCTAAAATTAAGGATGGTCATTTACAACCCCTTTCCGGTAAAATTGGGGATGGTTTATGGCTTCGGATTTAGCACATAGTAAGTAAACATAAGTAACCCCAGAAAGATAGGAGTAAATTAAGTAGGTTCCTATTAAAATATCGAAGACTTGCAGAATTGCAGTGTTTTCTCATGGTTTTTCCGATCTTTTTGCGGGTTGCTCCACACCTCATCCTTCACCAACAGGGACCAACGCCAAGTCTCAGATCCATCCCAGCAGCCCGCGTTACCACCTGGACCAAAGGTCCTCAGATGGGCCAGAAAATGGATGAAAATAGACTATTCTTCAGGTTGAGACAAAGCCATGTTCATCATTGTTCATTCAGGTTGGCGTAGACCAAGGGTCCATTGGCGGAATTGATGTGTCTTGATAACAGAAGTTGGTTTATTTTGCAGCGAAAAGTCGTCGACACCAAACACAATAAACCTACTGGGCCTACTGGGCATGGTTTATACCACCCATTGGTGATTTTGGGGATGCTCAATGGGTGTACCACGCCATGAACCCCCCTCCGAAATGGCGCTGATCGAGGCGCTGAGTGTCACAGCAGAGCTCGGCAGAGTAGCCATCTGTCCAACAGCTCCCCACCCTGGGACAATCCCAATGGAGGGGGACCTTAATCCCTGTGAAAATGGAAGGATGACTACCTTTTCATGGGGTCACGGTATATCACGGTAGATCATCTAACTGTTACTAACTTGACCATGGCACACTGAAGTGGAAAAAAGAACCGGGATCTTGTTGCTTCATTGGTGCATTTACAGATACCACCTGGTTATGACTAACAGCTTGCCATGGAAAGATCCACCCATTTTTAAGTTCGGTAAACCATCTATTTCTATGGGCATCTATACCATGGCTATGTTAGTCATAACCAGAGGGTATATCCCATTAATATCCCATTGAATCACTATAAAATCCCATTAATTTCCCATTAAATCCCATTAATATCCCATTGAATCACTATAAAATCCCATTAATTTCCCATTAAATCCCATTAATATCCCATTTATAGATGGCATGGCATGGCCCAAATGGACTACGATGATCCCATAACGCCACTGGAAACGCCAAGCTGCAGCTGCCCTTGGCTGAGCAAAAGGCTCGTTATGCGCCACATTTGGCGCGGCACATCGCAGCTTTGTTTGATGGCGGTTCTAAGTCACTGCGCACTTGGAGCAAATCTTTTAGTGACCAAATGCCATGTTTAGATATGTTTAGCGGAATTGTATATATCCAATTCAGATGATTTGGGATGAAATAGATTGTATCTTTGCAATCAAATGACCGTGCTGCAATCTTCCCGGTCAGCAGCTCAGTGGGAATATGGCTGGCTCAGTATGCGAGCAGTTTGCTCATAAGGTCATAAGGTGTGTGGCCAACAAAACATGAGATCAAAATGCCAAGAAAAACATCAAACTCTCTGGGCCTGGGGCGACTTTTTGACCCATATTTCAGCTAGTGTTCCAGAGTTCTACGGGCCGATCGGCTGTCAGGATGAACCTCATCATAAACCATCCAGTGTATTCAGTGTAGACAGCTCAAATCACTGTAAACCACTTTACAAACTATCAGGTAACTATCAAGCACATCAAAGGTAATTCATCGAATGTTAGGCTGCATTATATACAGTATGTGTGTATGTATACTATCTATCTATCTATCTATCTATCTATCTGTCTGTCTGTCTGTCTGTCTGTCTATCTATCTATCTATCTATCTATATATATATGTATAGTTATTTATCTATCTATTTATTTATTTATTTAGTTAGTTAGTTAGTTAGTTATTTTATGCATACACCCTTGATTTCCCCCACAGGTCTGCCCCTTTGAACAGCCCCCGGATGGCCCGCCCGAAAAGACTCCTGCCCAAGCTGGCGGTAGAGCGGCCCAATGTCGCCTGTCCGCGTATGCTACGAGCCATGCAGGGTATAGATGAACCCACAAAGTTGCCAAGTTTGAGTAATGTGGGTAAAACAAACTGGTTGGTAGTTTCAACCCCTCTGAAAAATATTAGTCAATGGGAAGGATTATCCCATACATTATGGAAAATAAAAAATGTTCCAAACCACCAACCAGCAATGCCATAAACCACCCATTTGGGAATGGTTTATACCACCTATTTCTAGTGATTTGATGTGATTTAGGGGATGGTTGAGTATTGTTTTACCCACATGACCGTATTATATTCAATGATTCATGATAAAATAATGTAATTACCAATAAATCCAATAATCCATCCATTGTTTGGGGATCCATTTTTGGAGGCTCGACATTTCGGAGCCGTACCCTTATTGCCTGATTTTTTTGGGTGATTTTGCCAGTAAATGGAGGCAACATGAGGCAACCATACCATGCATGTATGATCTTACTGCTACACTATCTTCTGCGCACCAAGGGAAACCCCGTCTATCCTGTTCAATCTGGATAACTTATAGCGTGATACAGTGATACATTCCAAACCTGATTTGGGGCCGATTTTTTATTGAAGATACCCCACTATTTTTTCATCATTCACAGGCTTTTCAAGGCCATGAGGTCACAATGGTATGACTTCATCAATTTCTGGGGTCAGTTTTCCCAATGTCCATCTAGGCTCAACCCTCCCGGTACCGCCACTGTTTCCGCGAAGCTCGGCTCGGTAAACCGAGGTAAGTGGGACAGGTGCTGAACCAGAAGGACAGTATCTGCTGGGGATGGGTCAGTACCTTGGGATACCTTGTCACCTTGGGAATGGGTGGGTGGGTATCCACCACAACCAGCCATTTTGCTTTGAAAACCAGGCTACCTGGGGATCATGCCCACGTCAAGCCATTGGTTTACCCTACTGGCACCACTTCAATGGCAAAGTCTGGGTCTCACATTTCTGCATGCCTATCTTCGATCATATCCTTTCTATGGCTAGGAAAGGTTACTAGTACCCACATCAACAACACAGAAATTCCTCCTTTTCTGGTCTTTTCTGGCACCATCCCTAAAGATCTCAGAGGCGATGAATTTCACCACCAAACCTCGCAGCGATTCGCTGCTGGCACGGCCATTCGTGTTTGGTGGTGCCAACTGGATCAAGCCTGGGCCAACGGGCGAAACGTCGGGGAAAGTCCATCGAGATATCAGAAGCTCCATTAAGTTCCCCCTGGTGAACACCAACATATCGCTGGTAAATGGTGGGTTCATCCCCCCAAGGTATAGTATAGTAACTATATAGTATCTGGTTAGTGGTATACCTGCCCCTCTGAAAAATGATGGAGTTAAAGTCAGTTGGGATGATGACATTCCCAATATGATGGGAAAGTCATAATCCAGCCATGTTCCAAACCACCAACCAGTACATCATTTCAAACCAAACAAATATTTTTCTCTGATCGCAAGTGAAGGACTCACCCGGTCCAGGACTCAGCCGATCACAGGGGCTACGCTTTCCACATGGGGTAGGACATGGATCACCTCCTAGTGACGAATTCTTGGGAGATATGGTGTGTCTTGGCAAATAGGGCATACTCGGAGAAAAATAACACATTGAGAAAATGAGAACGACATGCATAAAAAACATCTGAAAATTTGGAACCTACCGTAGTTTTGGACAAACCATCTGATGAGAATGTCACAATGTCTGAAAAGATGTTGAAGGATTGCCACCTGCATAATTTTGGGGTGTGTGATGGTGTGTGTATTTTGACCCATACACCCACATAACAGTACGTTCACCTACCACCTTCTTGGAAGCACTGACTGCGCAAGCCTCCCTTGAAAAGTCGTTGGAAAACATGACGCGTCACGTCAGCTGTAGGCCCTTCGACTGCCTACTGCCAGCTTTGGGGCAAGATTGGAGAGACAGGAGAGAAGTATTCAATGTCTCTCCAATTGGTCTATACATCCAATGTATTCATTAATATCTAATAATATAATTAAGACATTATTCCTTAGACATACAGAAATTCAACTTCTTACCCTTTGGTATTTTCACATACCGAAAATCCATGAAAATCCCAACAATGGAAGCAAAAAAAGGGATTTCATCAACTGTCTTTATGGATACAACTGTTCATTGCCACCCTACATTTTAGTTGCTCAATCCTTCTCTTTCTGTTGAACTTGTTTTGGCCGGACCCAACTCAAAACTTGAAGGAATCATGGTTCTGTCCCTCCAACAAGCAGTTCACTTTGGCGAAACATCCCCTCCAAAGTAGGAAAAAATATCTTCCCCTCCACCCATGCGCGCATACTAGTTAAAAGTTCGAAGATGTTTTGGGCTACAATCCCTGCTAAAATCCCGACTATACACCCCCAGTCAGTTGCGTGCACTTATATACGAGAAATGTTGTTTTTTTTCCCGGATATGAGTGAAAACCATGCACTCCTGATTAATTCAAACCCCAGAAACAGATGAAAACAGATGGATTTTGTTGGGATGCTTATATATCATATTCTAGCATCAACTATTCAATATTGTGATCATTGATATTGACCCAAATCAAGCAATGGAAATCAATGGAAGACACATTTCTGGAGCTGGGACGGTTGTCTTACCATCTCTCATTTCTTCCAACCATCGCCGCGAGCACGGCAGCATTTCGAAGGACAAGCACTGTGTCCAGCGGACCTGGTCGATGGACAACGTCCAGTGCAGTACCCTGCACCAGACGGAGGAGAGGTAGGAATCATCGTTCTCAAGTGGTAAGGGGATGAAATCGGACGAAATGTCCAATCAGTGGGCCTACTTGATTTGACTTGGGTTCACCCCCCCAATAACATGAAATTCACTGGAAACTGGCACCCATCTTCGCACCTAGCCAAGACCAATGTCAAAGAGCAGGAAACGCCACCTGCGGTTCCATGTCCTCCCCATGTTGCAGGCATGAAAGCATGTCAAATCCACCTGTTACTTGAAATTCCAGTGCCACTGTGCCCCAAAAATCCGCATTATGCTTGGTCAAATCCCAGTTGTTCAATGGTTACACCATGTTGCACCCCAATTGTTCCACGTTGACATCCCATGTTTGGTTGAACTTGGCGATCAGCAGCCTCCACCAGCACCAGCTGAGGAGACCGGCCAAAGGCGGCCGCCGCGCCAGCCAGGTGAGGCCTGGGAAAGTGGGGAGTTTCGCCACGCATTCTGTAGAGTTGGACCGGGGAAAAACGGGTGAGCTTGAAGAGGGCCCAAAAGCTGAAAATCTCATGCCCCCCACCTTTCTTAGTGCTTCAAAGTTCAGTCCCAGTGGCAAGCAACGCCACAGGCGGTCAGAGAGATCAACGTGAAGCCTAAGATGCCTTCCCACACGTCTTGCAGGTCCCTGACAGGACGGCGCGTTGAGTCACAACCGCACTTACCCGAAAGAAATTGAAGTTTGTGTTTTACCAAAAAGTGGCAACGAAATTTGACACTGGGAACAATAGAAATCTTCCAAATTTCTCCCAAATTCTCCTGGATTTTGAGGTTGTTTCATGTTGTTTCTGCTTTTGGAGAACTCCGAGCCTCTCTGGTTCCGCGGGTGGTCCTGTGAGGACCCAGAATACCGGTTCAAGGCTTGTCCAGCAACTGTGTTGAGGGTGACAAAAAAAATGAAATTACCCTCTGGTAAACTAACATAACTATGGAAAATCACCATTTTTCATGGGAAAATCCACTATAAATGGTGATTTCCATAGTTGTGTTAGTTTACCAGAGGGTACGGAGTGTCTTGTTACAATGTCATGCCACGAGCCAAATGATCTCTTTGCGCCCCCTCCTCTGCCGTTCTGAAAGAACTCCTTCAAGATTTCCTGCCAAGTTGGGGACGACAACTGGGGCACAGCCAATTCTTTGCCAAGGAGAATCATCGAAGTCCCTCCCAAGACACTGAGAATCTGGAGAATCTGGTCAAAAGTCCCACTCATTCTAGCTTGTTACTTCTTACATACCGACAAAAAATACAGTAACACTGTTTACTCCCGGATGATGGTGGTGAATGACATTGAATGACCACTATGGTAGGTAACATGAGCTCTTCTTAATTTCAGGGTAACCAAATTTACAAATGCGAATTACACAAATATTGTACCTTATGCGATTCGCCGTCAAATTGAAACCATAGTAACCATCATGTACATTGTTCCCTCATTTCAGTGCCCCAAAAACAAATCCGAAAATGTGCCTATGGGCAAAAATTCCATGGTTTCCAGTCAAAATGTTAGCTTCAGCTCGTAAAACCAAGATAGAATCTCAACTTCTATCTAAACCAAGAATTTTTGTTTAATAAACTCCTTGAACCAAACCTGGTTTAAACTCATGGTATTGCCCCCTTTTCCCCTACCTTAACCACAAGCCATGACCGCGCCTCGAACTCCGCAAAATCGGGGTGACCTCCCATGCCCTGCAACGTCCAGGAAAATCTCGACCATTTTGGGGGTAGACCCTATGGTAAACTAACATAACTTTGATCTACCCCCGGGGCAGTAACAGTGAGCACAAGCCAGGGGCACAAAATGAGCACCAGCCAAATGCAGAAAATAAGGGTCTAATCTGGTGATATGATACAGATAAATTCTTATACCAAAACCAAAAAAAGGATCAGGTAGACACCATGAATATGTAAATCATCAAATGGTTGAAAAAATGTTTCATGTGAATCGGAAGGAATCAAACTGCACAGGTGTCTGTTTCTCTCTTCTCGGCTCTGGCTGCTACAGATTTGCTAGTAACTGGGCAACTTATCACCAACATTCCGTTGGAAACCTTAGCAATTCTTAGTAACTACAACAGCCTTAGCAATGTGACAACTAGCAACAATAACAACAACCGCCCCCCACCAGCGACAGCACCACCACGACCACCACAACCAGCAGTACCAGCAGCGGCAGCAGCAGCAGCACCACCACCACCACCACAACAACCACCACCACCAAACGTAAGGGTGGGGGGTTGGGGCTGGGCCTGGGGCTGGGCTTGGCTGGGGTGCTGGGGGCTGGGGTGGTTGGGTTGGGCCTGGGGGCGCTGGGGCTGCGACTGGGCCTGGCGCTGGGGCTGGGGCTGGGGCTGGCGCAGTTGACTTTTTTGGTTTTCCTGTTTTCGGTTTTTTGTGCTCGGCTGCCGCTCAAATTGTGCTCGGCTGGTGCTCAAATTGTGCTCGGCTGGTGCTCAAATTGTGCTCGGCTGGTGCTCAAATTGTGCTCGGCTGGTGCTCAAATTGTGCTCGGCTGGTGCTCAAATTGTGCTCGGCTGGTGCTCAAATTGTGCTCGGCTGGTGCTCAAATTGTGCCCGGCTGGTGCTCAAATTGTGCTCGGCTGGTGCTCAAATTGTGCTCGGCTGGTGCTCAAATTGTGCTCGGCTGGTGCTCAAATTGTGCTCGGCTGGTGCTCAAATTGTGCTCGGCTGGTGCTCAAATTGTGCTCGGCTGGTGCTCAAATTGTTGCTCGGCTGGTGCTCAAATTGCGTCCGGCTGGTGCTCAAATTATGCTCGGCTGGTGCTCAAATTGTGCTCGGCTGGTGCTCGAATTGTGCTCGGCTGGTGCTCAAATTGTGCTCGGCTGGTGCTCAAATTGTGCTCGGCTGGTGCTGAAATTGTGCTCCGCTGGTGCTCAAATTGTGCCTTTTCCTGTGTGGTCCCTCAGCTGCTTTGCATTGATTTTTGTGCATTTCTTGCTTTGCACCAGGTTCCGGTGCCAAATTGTGCCCGGCGTGGTGCTCAAATTGTGCTCGGCTGGTGCTCAAATTGTGCTCGGCTGGTGCTCAAATTGTGCACGGCTGGTGCTCAAATTGTGCCCAGCTGGTGCTCAAATTGTGCTCGGCTGGTGCTCAAATTGTGCTCGGCTGGTGCTCAAATTGCGCCCGGCTGGTGCTCAAATTGTGCCCGGCTGGTGCTCAAATTGTGCCCGGCTGGTGCTCAAATTGTGCTCGGCTGATGCTCAAATTGTGCTTGGCTGGTGCTCAAATTGTGCTCAGCTGGTGCTCAAATTGTGCTCCGCTGGTGCTCAAATTGTGCTCGGCTGGTGCTTAAATTGTGCTCGGCTGGTGCTCAAATTGTGCTCGGCTGGTGCTCGAATTGTGCTCGGCTGGTGCTCAAATTGTGCTCGGCTGGTGCTCAAATTGGTGCTTTTCTTGTGGTCCCCCTGGTGCTCGTTTTGTCGTCCCTTTGGACCTTTCCTTGCCCGGGCTAATTTTTTCATTTTTTTCGCAATTATTTTTGCAGTCTCCTTGTGCTTTTTTTGTGCTTTTTTTTGTGCTTTTTTTTGTGCTTTTTTTTGTGCTTTTTTGTTTTTTTTTTGTTTTTTTTTGTGTTTTTGTTTGCTTTTTTTTGTGTTTTTTAATGTTTTTCTTTGTGTTTTTTTGTGCTCTTTTTGTGTCTAGCTTGTGCTGGTTTTGGCGGTTGGTACTTACGCGTCAATGAAGTTTTGCGATTTAGGGTTCGAATGGGCTCGGGGTTTAGAATTTAAAGTTTAGGATAAGTATATAACATTTCCATTTTCCCACATGGCCAATCTGACTCCATGGTTGAGCACATTACGGTGCATTGTGCCAGTTGCATCAAGCGGCCAAATCCTTTCACAATATGTTCTAGTCACAGTCCTTGCTTCGATGCAGACGCCTTGCTCGCACCTTCTCAGGGTAACACATGAATGTATTGTCTGTAGTCTGCGCTCTTCTTTTCTCAATGTTGGAATGCAACTGATATGCTTGAAAGATCTTGAAAGTGAAGCCCCTGTCTTGAATTCTGAATTCTGTATCAGAGGTTTGGAGGGCAGGTTGACGTTTTTTTTTTGGGCACCTCCTAGCCGAGATTTTTGGAGCAATTTCCTTGTGCTCGTTTTGAAAGGGTAGGTTAAAGGAAAATCATTTATCTGCTGTTACTGGGCGGGGAGTAGATCAAAAACATAACTATGGAAAATCACCATTTATAGTGGATTTTCCCATGAAAAATGGTGATTTTCCATAGTTATGTTAGTTTACCAGAGGGTAGACCCTGTGGTATTGGACACTGGACACGGCCATAGCAAAAATGCGGAGATGATCAATGCATACCGAAATTCGATCGCGACCTCTTCGGACTGTAGCTTCGATCAGCACATGTTGCGAATCATTATTGCAGCAACCAGAAGATAATGATCATACCCTGGGGTAAACTAACACAGATATGGAAACCCACGGTTTCCCGTTCGGGAAATAATCTACTCTCATGGAGGGTTTTCCGCATCGAACTGTTTGTTAAGGTAAGGTCTCGACAGGAAACCCTGGCAACATGTAGGTTTCAAAGTTTTGGGTGGCAAACATTCACTGCAAAAGGATTTCTGTTGTACCCAAAATACGTATGTGTTTCTTAGATGGGACACCTTGGGGACGAAACCTCTCCAGCCTCTCCAAAGTCCCACTGATCCTGTGAAAGGACATTGGGATCCTGCCGGTCAACTCCCGACCAAGTCGACCCGTTCTCTGGAAACCAGAAAAGTCCCGAAAATTCGGACCAAAATACTGTGGAAATACTGCGGAAATACTCGAACATTGTAACATCCCAGGTGTTTGAATCAGTTCTTGTGTCATTTCTACCATATCAAGTCTGGTTGGTGGTTGACCAACCTACCCCTCTGAAAAATATGAGTTCGTCAGTTGGGATGATGACATTCCCAATATATGGAAAAATATAAGCCATGTTCCAAACCACCGACCAAAAGTTGTCATACTCAGATGATAGCGTTAACCCTTACTGATGTTCGGCAAGGCCAAAAAGTGTGAAGGTGACCCCTGAAACTGAATGTCCAGGACGACTTTTGGCCCTGGGAACCATTCACATTGGTCATGTTTAGTATTCACTATCCCAGTTTGGCATGTTGGGGCTATCCAAGTTTGATCCACATCCCCTTTTAACACGCATCATTTCCATATTCTATGCTCAATGAAATAAATCAATATATATATGTATATATATAAATCCCAAATTACTTTCTGTCTGTTGCGCTTACACTGCCAGATATCCATGTTCAATGCTTAAGATTCACATGGTGGATGGGTCATAATCCAACCGCACATCTCACCAATTCGCCGTTGATGTTGGCATTGCCTGGATCCCAAATCGATCGTAGAGCTCCCTGCGCTCCGGATCTGCCAGCAGATCATGCGCCTTGCACATCCAACGCGGCGGGGGGGGGGGGGGGGGCGGTGGCGGCGGCGGCGGTGGTGGTGGTGATGGTGGTGAGCCATGCCATCTGCCTCTTGATCCAAAAAAAAACATGTTGCATCTTTAGGTTGTCATGCAGAGTATTTTAGAGTACCGATTTCATGGCATTTTCGAGCCCATAGTTGCAAGGTAAATTGCATGCCGCTCAAGTCCGGTTGGTTGCTTGCTGAGTAAGCATGTCATGCATGACTTTGTGGCAACATAGGCATGATTCGGCATGATCGTTTGTGGCCTCCCTAAAACTCCACCTGGACATGCAAGTAGGACCACAATATCCTCTGGTTTGTGGTTGACCAACCCCTCTGAAAAATGATGGAGTTAAAGTCAGTTGGGATGATGACATTCCCAATATGATGCGAAAGTCATAATCCAGCCATGTTCCAAAGCACCAATCTGTCCTACGGACGACTCCCAAATTGCAAAGCTTGAAAAATCCATTGCGGTCAACCCAAAAGTGTCAGTTGCTGCCACAGCTGGCATGCCTCAGAAAGCCTCTTGAAGCTCTCCTGGCGTCGATGGTCGGAGGTGAAGATGGTGAAGTGATACTGAAATGAGGCCAAGATGATCAAGATTTGAATGGAAAAACCAAGGGATGATCTGATGCTGGCTTATGCCTTTTTTCATGTGTTTCTATTTGTGGTACCCTCTGATAAACTAACACTTCGCTGAAATCGCCATATTTTTGATAGGTATCTCAGAGTATCTCATCCATAACTGGGTCATTTTCCAGCTCGCTTGGTTTACAGGAGCTCGATTTCTGCCGAATCCTGCTATGATATTGGACTCACAGTGGAATCATCAAAAACTGGCTGGTCCGGGTTCCTAGTTCATGGTTATCATCGCTCATATAGCTGGATAGTGTATAAATGTGTATAATTATTAGTATAACATGAGTATAACTATAACTCCCTAAAAAAATCCAGTGATATTTCACCAGGAATCTAAAATAGTGACATAGTCTGTGTAAAAAAACTAGCCCTGTTACTACCTGGATCTCCTAGATCCAACAAATAAACAGGGCAAAAGCAAATAACTACGTTATTGGCATGGTGCCCCGACAATTCTTGGGGCGCCCTAAAAAAAACCGTTCGAAAGCGTATTCACATCAAAATGCGTAATTTGATATGGTTTTGATGTTGATGAAATCCTGGAAATTCCTGGAACATATATGTGGTATTTGCACATGATCCTCTCTTCCCAGCGGGTAACCTTTTCATGTCGCCGCCACAGGCTTTGCCTCTTCTCATCCTCTTCTCATAGCATCATGAGAAACTATGGTAGTTGAACGGCAATGGTCTTTGATCTAAACTTTGTGACTTTGCCATGGGCCAATGGTACTCAAGACCCTTCCACTACATGAGGAATAATATTCACTAAATTTTCAAGATTATCAATAGGTCGTTCAATAAAAGATCTGATCACATTGATCACATTTTTTTATTTTTCATCCTTGCCATTCCTTGCCACTTTCATGGTGGGAACTTCGTTGTGCTGCTGCTCATGGATTTGATGGAGCACCAGCGCTTCAGGTGCCACCTCCCTTTGACGATTTGATGACATAATCTCAAAATCTCAAAACCATGATGTCAGTTGGAATAGCCCAGATTGTGCTACAAGTTCTCACCACATGCCAACATTGCCAGCTAAGTTGAGCTGAACAAAACATTTGCCATGACAAAGCTGTATCGATCTCACTCACTGTTCATACGCTCGTCCTGCAGCATGATTTTGGCTGAGAAACCCAAAAGGTTTTGTGCCTGACTCCAAACAGGGATGACCGAAGAAGTCCTATCACCCGCAGTTCCCAAAGGAGTTTGCCCTCCAGAGGCTGAGGAGAAAAAGGGAAGTGGAAAGGGATTGGCATTGATATGGGATAACATTCCAGAGGTCCGACAACGATTGAGAACTGGTCACAATCTGTTGGTCAACTTCGATGCCAAGTTGAACCAGTCCACCAACACCACAGTCGAAAGAACCATGGGCAATGTGAAAGTGAACTCTTTTGTGCTTTCACCCGTTTGCCAAATGATGCATGTGAAGGGTCTGACCAACATAGATGACTTGGAGAGTGAAGTGAAGCAAATGTTTTCTGTGTGTGGCGTGCTCGCCAACACAAAGACTATCATAGCACAAGCTTGGGCGATTCGCTACTTGATTGGGGTGGTCAAGGGATCCATAAAGGCCGAGAAAGGCGACAAAAAAAAAGTCAAGAGATGCCCCAAGGACAGGATTTGTTTCAAAGTATATATTTCAAAGTTCTGTATTATAGATTGTTTCCTATGATTCTTTTCATTGTTTGTATATATTTGAGAGTGTCCCACATGGTTCTAATGTGTGATTTTATGGCTCTATTTTCCTGGAACCCATGGCGGGCCAACGTCCTGCACAGGACCCCAAAGTGCAAGGTCTTCTCCTTGATTTAGGTCTCCTGGTGCGCAAGGACAGATGCAGCTTCAGGTTTTGGGCCCAAGGTGATTCAAAGTAAGGGCTCAACATGAGCAAGGCCTCAATAGACCTTGTGAATTCTACTTCAAGTGTTCTTTAAACATCTTTAAACCTGTCACGCCAAATGTGCACCTTTTGATCCAGCTGGAACTTATTCTATATCAGGTTTTTTTTTTGATATGTTCAATGTCATTCAAAATGACTTCACCACACGGCTTCAGGAGAATGGGCAATTGGGGGTGGTTCCCAGAGAGGCCAGAGGCAGAGTGCTGCAGGACTCTTATGCGTGAAGTGTGGGACCAAAGTCATACAGTTTATTTAATTAACCAATTATTCACAAAGAACAGCAATTGTGGAAAAAAACGCCGGTTGCAAAAACTTACAGATCCATGTACCAATGATTCCAACCATTGGCCACTACCATATACCAAACCTTTCGTCAACAGACCCTGGACAGGACAAGCAGAAGAGCGAGGAGCAGCCGCTTCAAGATGAAGCACAGCGTGCAGCAGCGGATGGGGTGCTCACCCAACTGCGTCCTGATGAGGCTGAACCTCTGCCTACAGAAACGCCAAACCAAGATTTGAACCCAAAGTTTGATCGAGCTGTGGAGCCGGAGCCTCCAAAACCTTGTGAGCCTACTGCTGCTGCTGTTCAGCCTGGCAGTTCAAACCAACTGGTTGCAGCTGCAACACCAGTGGAGGAGACAGCCTCCAGTTCCCTCGCTGCATCAACACCAGTGGATGACAAGGCCAAGGCCCTCATTCCATCAGAGTCGACCAAAGTTGGGAAGGATCTCGTGGTCGAGATTCAGGACGGGTACCACTGACAAACATGAGCTCAAAATAATATATCCCAAAGATGTTGGAAACTTGGGGACACCGCATGCTCTAAACTCTCTAAAGCCTGCATATTTCATACATTGTTTTTGAGATTGTGTTGAGTTGCCAAAGATATCCAAAAACATGATGTCTCGAATCAGTCTGTGATCTTTCATGGGTCAAGTCTCCCAGGACTCGCAGGATGATCTTCAACTGACCGTCTCATCCAAGAAGGATGGTGGTGGGGGTAGTGCGAAACATGCGAAACTCATGTTTATATTTCAGAGAATGCAGCAAAACGTCCAAAAATAGAAAACCCTATGATGCTATTATAATCCATGATGCCAATCTGGTTCATTACCCCAATGGTATAGTCTGAATGCCTTTGATGCACCAACTGCCCGGGGATCCTTTCAATGTCCATGTGCAGGACGCTGATGGGCCACCTTCGACAGCTGGAGGTTCCTGCGGCAAGGGCAGGAAAGAAATGGAGGATGAACTCGCTTTCTTGTTTTCCTGTCTCAGAGTGTGGCTCGCATCTGCATTCTCACTGCTTTTCTTTGGGTTGTATCTTTTTTGTTTGGGGTTGACTATGAATATGATTTTGTTTGGTCTTGACCGAGTCAGTTACACAATTCGGTTCCTTATCCCATTAGGGGTCAAGATCCTGAGTATGACAAAACTCTGGTTAGTCCATGTTAGTCCACCCAAGGCAAGGGCATTGTACCCCGACGTCGTTGGCATCTAGAGCAGCCAGCGCTTCGAAAAGAAGCTTGGCTGAGCCCACATGGAAGCCAGTGTAATGAATACAATACAGTTCCATTACAATTTCAATCAAATTGCTTGGCATCACGTTTGTCTTACAACATAAGGTCAAGTGGAGCCTGTATTGGTCCTTGATAGCTTGCCCTATGGAATGGATATGGACGAAACACTGCAGCCAGAGGTTTCGCCATCTGAGTGGATACACACTGCTCCCATCCAAGATCTCCTGGCCAGAGGTGATCCATCTCCAGAGCCAGCTGCTGACGCCAAGGGCCCAACTGCACCTGCAACCGAAGTGGCTTCAGAGGACACTGGTGGTTTGGGGGTGGGCCACTATATACATGCATGCCACTACTCACGAGAATGCTCAAGATATCCTTTTGAAAAAGAACAGTGTCTACTATCACAGCGATATGATGCGATATGGCAATAAAATACAACATTCTTTATAACTATAAGGGGTATGGATCACTGGCATTATGACCTGCCAAACCCGGTTTTCACAAAAGGAGAAACCAAACTTTGAAGAACTTCCAACTGAAGACTACATCACTCGCCGGCAGCAGTTGCAGATGAAGGCAGAAAACGCAGAGACTAGAGGTAAAAGGGGCAAGGCGAAGGCGAAAGCTAAGGGAAAGAAGGCTGTAGAGGATGATGATGACAATGGTGAGGATGCCGCGACTGAATCCAAGACCAATGCTGAGCCAGCTGAAGATCCTTCTCAACCACCTGCCAAAAGGCAGCGCAAGTCAGCAGCCAAGAGCGCAGCCAAGAGCGCAGCCAAGAAGACGGCAGAAACTGAGGAGCCCACCAAAGATGGGGATGGGTCAGTGGATCTTGAGAAACCTGAAGCTGAAGTTCCAAAGGAACCCAAGCAGAGAAAGCCTCGCAAGACCAAAGCTGAGCAAGAGGCATCTGCAGGATCCAAGCCTGCTCCCAAGAAACGTGCCCGTGGAGCCAAGAAGCAATGCGAAGCTCCTGCTGAACCTTCAGCAGAAGAGGCAGCAGAAGCATCAGCAGAGGTGTCAGCAGAGGCATCAGGGGAGGTGTCAGCAGAGGCATCAGTGGAGGTGTCTGCAGAGGCATCAGGGGAGGTGTCAGCAGAGGCATCAGGGGAGGTTCCAGCGGCTGTTGAGGGTGGGGACAAGACTGGTAAGGATGAGGATGGTCAGCTTGAGGCAAAGGAGGCAGTGCTACCAAAGGCAAAGGGCAGAGCAAAGGCAAAGGCAAAGGCAGGAGCGGCAAAGGCGAAGGCAAAGGCAGGAGTGGTGAAGGCTACAGGGAAGGCGAAAGCCAAAGCAGGGGCAGGGAAGAGAGCCTTTGTTCGCGATGATGATCCTAGTGGAGACCCTCTTCCTCCTAGCAGTGATTTCCCTGATCGCGATGCATTCCACGAGATGGTTGTGCAGGATGTTCTCAAGTGTTTGAGAACTTGTGAAGGGGCTGGGACTTTGAACGTCAAAGGTCGGCATGCACATGCCCACGACCACGATGAGTTTGAGATGCGTGATGGCTTGGCCTGGAACATCTACTGGTCCAGGAAGTGTGCATCGGTGAAGAAGGGAAAGCAGCAGGTTAACTACTTCTCTCGCAGCACCCCATGCTGTGGAACCAACATTGTCCTCGCACGACATTGGGTCTGAATCTTATTTGTTCCAGTTCAAATTTGAATATATACTTAAGGTACTCTATGTTTGCACGTTTACATCGATGGCTCTCTGGTTCATGTATACTGATCGAATACTTTACCCAAGCATTTACGCAGCAGCATGCTACTTACGGGCCCTATCAATATACCATGATACCTCAATACAATTCTTCCAGGTAACGCAGTATCTATCTCTTCCAGAGCCCCGTGATCCAGATTGCCGACTTCTTCGCCATGTCAAGATTGTGTTGGGGTCGGCCCATTGTGAAGCACTTAGCCGCTTCAAACAACCAGTGATTGCGCAGACTTTGGACTGAATCGTAGGGCCCTCCGCATTGGTTGAATCTTTGGGCGTTTCTCAGCGATGTTTGATTTGACATGATGGCCTCATAAAGTGCCAAGACCTATCCTGTGAAAAATGTGAAGCTCACAAACAGTGTATTAAACATGCGCATTTATAAACATTATCCCTTCGATAGTTCACGTTGCTTCAGTTTTAGACCCCATTGTGATATGTCACATGTAAATTTGAGTTTTTTATATAGAATGGGACTGTTCATGACATTTCATAACAGGCAGTACGCAGGAGGCTGTCATATTTTGGATTATGATAGCAGTCCGGCAATTGATCATGCTGATCTTGCTGGAAGATTCGAAATCTAGGTAAAAAAAAACATCAAAGTAGCCCAGATGGCTTCTTGGTGCCAATCCCGTGTTTCAAACTTCAGCCCTGCTTGGGGTAAAGGCGGTGCTGGACATGGAAAAAAATGAGCTGTTCTGTTGAATTGAAATTTTGCGAGAAGTTCCTGTTCAATCATATGCTGTACGGGTTTCAGTCCCAAACAATTTATCAATGATGCTTTCATGTGTCCAATGATGGGAGAACCGCAACAAATTTATTTGTGGTAATGGCAACAAATTTGTTTCAGTGTCTGTGTTATTATTGTTGCTTTCCCACGCAGGTGCTGAAACATGGGTCGACGGGCTGGCCTCCACTCAGTGGAGGGCGCTGTGATGGATCGTACTCCTGGCTGGTGTTGAGCATGAGGCAATTCCTTAGACATTGGCAACTCAGCATGGTTGAACTGAAAGATCCTGAAAACCACGAAAAGATCTCGAAGTTTCAGACTTCACATCTAAAACAAAAAATAATCAAATTATAGGTTCTTTAGAGCTGGATTCTTCAAGTTTGGGTTCCTGCAGTTTCGGTGCGTGAGATTGCGTTGCATCCACTAGTTCCCAAGTCAGTTGGAGACATGAAACTCCAAAAGAATTTCTTTCATGTTGAAACCATTTGAAACCTATAGTTCAATTGAATGAACCTATGGGCATTTTCTGGTACTAGCGCTTCCCCGAATACAAAATACTGCAAGACTCGGGATCCAATTCTTGAAGTGGTCATTGCAGCTGTCAACTCAAAGGGCCAAAAGCTCTTGCCGTTTTTCCAAGCGGCATGCCGGTGAATATCAATTCCTTGGTAGCCAAGTTGGAGGCTTTGTCAGCCCCGAAAGCATCTTGGTTTGCAACATAACTTGGGGAAGATTTGGGATATAGCTATAGCCATGAAAGATGGAAAGATTGTATTGTAAGATCTATAAAGATTATATATATAGATCGAATTAATCATAAGAGTCGATGATGTAAATGGTAAAGATTGATATTGGGTGTTGGTCCTTCCTACTCCCTCATTGATTGATGAATCTTTTGCAAAATGAATTGAACTTGTTATCGCAGATGTTCCATTACTAGTATATATGCCTTCTACAGCTGAGGCATGGATTATAGGTATCAGCCAATCGCACTGCATGACTTATTCGAGATATACAGCAGTGTGACCTAGATCACTCGAATGCTCAAGGCATTTGTTGCTGCGGTGGTCCTCGTCTACTTCTCCGCGAATCTTGGAAATCTATGTCAGGAGAATTGCATGGATGTTGATTGGGGATGGTTGGTAGCTTTCAAATTGGACACCACACCCAGTATCGACCACTCACAGCAATGTTGCTTCATGTTGTTTCATGTTGCTTTTTTAAAGTGTCTTTTGTTGTGCAATGTGAATCACCATCATGAGCCCTTCGAAAAATATTTGTGGGCCACTTGCTTTCAAAATAGGAAAGTGATACGACAGGAAACACAAAAGCTGCATCTACAAGACATCCCCCGTCAAATGACAACGCTGGAGGAGCTCAACTTTGTGGAGTTCTACGCTGGAGTTGGGAATGTTTGGCAGGCTGTTTCTGAATCAGGATATCCTGCTGCCCGTGTTGACGTTCAGTAT
Source organism: Cladocopium goreaui (assembly GCA_947184155.2). Classification (NCBI taxonomy): domain Eukaryota; class Dinophyceae; order Suessiales; family Symbiodiniaceae; genus Cladocopium; species Cladocopium goreaui. The sequence continues at coordinate 91,449 of CAMXCT020001538.1, forward strand.
CATGAAACTCCTTCCAATCACCTGAAACAAAATCCAATGGACATACTTTCGAGTGCAGGATTTGCGAATTTTGGCTGCACCAATCCTAACATGGTTTATGTGAACTTTAACATCACACGGAATCAATCCTTGTGTGGTATCGATGTTGCCAATGAAAACCATGTTGACCAAGGAAAAATACTGCAGTACAGAGAAATGTTTTGATTATCCCATCGGGTTTTTCAAGTACACATCGATACAAACCTTAGAGCCAATGGTTTTAATTTCCAATCCTAAGGACTGCTATATGGCTGATACTGCAATGCCGGGAGTCAGACTTCTTCAGCATCCTTGCAGTGGTTTGCAGCTCATGGTCAGCAGTGAATGTAGGCACCTCAAAACGATCCATCGCATTGCCGTGTGGTGACACGCGCCTGTCTTTCGTTTGCGAAGCAAACACCATGTGTGCTAGGAATTTTGGATGCAACCTATGTTCTTCACAACAGCTTTCAATGCAATTGACTTAAAACTTGAATTGCAGCTTTTCTTATTGATTTTGAATCTTTCTTTTCAATAATTTTCAAGACGCATTGAACGACATGTGTGAAAATGAGATAAGTTGGCAAAACAAACAGCAACCCAAACCATTCTATATCCCAGCCCTCAGGACTGTGCTTTTGTGTGTTCTCATCACGGCGATGGGAGGTGCGTTTCTGATTGAACAGCCGGGCAGTAGCTACATGGAGTTCTATGACAAAATGAGATGGCTATATGAGCATATCCCTGTGATTTGTCCAAACATCAAATTGATAGGTGTGTTGCGGGGTCTAGCACAGGCTGTCAAGTTGTCACCCAGACGTGTAGCAGTAAACCAAGTGACATGATCGGGACACATAGGATGCATCATCCTCTCAGCCGGCCTAGGTATACAAATGCTGCTGGTGGATGGCGCACTATGGCCATGGTTCCCCTAAGAGGCACAAGGCTTTCACCAATACGAAGGTGGCAGGAAAGTTCAACCGTGGGAAGTTAAACCTCAAAAAGTTTCAGGAAACCCAGAAAGAGGAGGACAAACCAACCACTCGATATGTTGATTCGAAAGGGCGAGTACGATACAAGGGGTTGAAATCCCTCAAGCGAACACAGACACTTTGTCTTATAGATTCATGCAACATTTTGTGATTTGCAATGGTCCTTGCAAACTGTCCTGTGTTTCATGCTTGAATTGTACGGGTATCCACTGGAACTTGTTTGGAAAGACTTTGACCACCTTCACAAGTTGATGTGCCATACTAAAACAACCAAATCTTTCTATAGAGATTGTGATCCAAACTATGGAATTTCAAATGCACTTTATGACATCGAGTTCAAAGTATATGCTTTGAAGATGGTGGAGGAACTTCAATATCGAATGATTGATGTGTACTTTGAATCTTGTTTTGTTGAGTTCCTTGATTTCTGGTCGCCCAGGATCTACCCTAGACGCTTTGGATTAGCCACGGCGCAGCTGCTGCCACAGCTGAAGAGCACTGGTGAAGGTGTTCCGGCCGTCACCTCGCAGCCGGACGGCCCTGCAATCTTCAACAGTATGAGTTGGCATTCTGATATGTGTTGGGATGAAGTGAGATTCAAATCCTTGCTGGTGTACCTAAGGGGAAATACATCCCTCAGGCTTCCAGCTGAGTGGAAAGCTGTCTTCCCAACCAAAATTTGAAGTTTCAGGGGCGCCATAAGATGAACGATTCCTAAAGGTCTCTGAATTGAACCCAAATGCTGGAACTATGGTCAGCAAATATAATTGAAAAGCTGTTGTTCTGGGGTATTTTCAGAAATTGAGACTGAAACTTCACGAAATAATCCGAAATCATTTCTAGAACAAGGGCCCCCAGTTGATAAAGTAAATAATTTGGTTGGATTCCTGTCATTATTTGTCATTTTTAGATGGTTTCATGAAAACCTTTGGTGGAATAAAGAAAGAACATGGGAAACAAAAGACCAATTCTATAGTTCTCCAGAAGCTTAGCCAGGTCTTGGGTCTTGGGTCATCATCGACATGTGAGCTGAAACGACCACAAAATGGCTCCAGAGTATTCCTATATAGTTATGATTGTGTTTTTTTTGTTTTTTTTTGTGATTTAAGATATTTTGGGATGCCTATACGTTCAGACCCGTTCGAACCCGTTCAAAACCATTCGAACCCATTCGAACCCGTTCAAATGCGTAAAATCCTAACCCGAAAATGCAATATTTTTGCGTACCCGTACCCGTTCAAACCCGTACCCGTTCGAAATGCGTTCAATAAGCGTTCAAAATGCGTTCAAATACCGTTCGCAACCCGTTCGGAAATGCAATAAAATATTGCCTTTTGGTTCAATTCTCAATGTCATTTTTTTCCTCAAATTTTGGGTATGTTCCAGGGCCTAGGGAATCGGATTTGGTGCCCATGCCCCTGGCCATGCTGGTTTGACCAGACCACCTGCTGCTTTTCGTAGAGATCTTTGGCGGTTTTAGCCGCCTTGGAAGGTCGAATTGAGGATGCCAATTGATGCATGCATCCAAACATGGATCCACGCCGGGATACTTCAGCTACAAATGCTGTAAAACGGTGAAAAGTTGGAAGAATGTGCTGTCTATATGCTAGCATTGGATGATACGCAATGTGGGTATCTCAAAGAAGTCACTTTCTTATGTGATAAAGAGCCAACGGTCTTCCTCAAAACATGGAGAGAAACACCTTGTTCGATCAGAAGTTTCAGCGACAATTCAATTTATATATGATTTTCCAGTTGGTTCCCAGCTGTGCTCCATGACTTGTGGGAAGCATAATTGTTTGACACCATCCTTTTCGACTTTTTGCTGGTTTTTGGAATCATGGTTCCCAAATTCTGAGAAAAAAGTCATGACAACAAGCTTGCATTACTTTGTGCAACTGATGCGCAAAAGGCCCAAATTACCAGTGTCAACACCAGGGTAGAAACTGGTTTGTGGTGGTGGAAATGTCCACCTCCCTCAAATCAAGTCAATGGAGTTGCAGCGAGCTCCAGAAAGGAGCACAAGTTTGCGCGGATATGGCTGGGATGGATTTGGCAATGGATCCAGCAACTTTAACCGAGGAAGAGCTCTTGAAAACCATTCAGGACCCCATCTTGGGCATGGTGTCGGATTATTGTTGGATTTTGGGGCATCTTCATCAAACCACTAACACCTTAAGTACCAACAGTACAGACTGAGTTTCTACTGACCAGTTGGACCAGGAAGCCAAAAAGTTGTTGCAGACTGGTGACGCCCCCGCAGCTCAAACAGCACTATACATGAGTTGAGCGTATAGAGAGAGAGGTGTCAGGTCATTTGGTCTGGAAACTATATAGATGGACAGGACATGCTGTACTATACATTCGATATACTTGTTAATTGATATATGTCCAATATGCTGATAGCTATAATTGATCTTGACATGAAGCTGAGGACAGGCGCTTTCTGGTGCCAAAACAAGAGCTGCAGGAGGACATTGCCACTGCTGCCACACTTCCAGCTGAATCATGGTAGCAATCATAGGTTATACAAAAACTAAAAAGCAGTTCTGGGGGTTCACGCAATAGTTTTTTGATCTAGCCCCCAGTCCAAGTGCCCAAGCATGACACCAAGGAGCAATCTGAAATCGATGCAATGATGGCCGCTCCAGTCCAAGCAGAAGACACCTTGGAAACGCAGGAGATTTGTTTTCAATTGCATTACCATGTGGCAATCACCCATGTTTCCTGGTATTTGGGCCCCGGGTGTTTCAATTGTTATTTTCTACATAGCCTGAAAGAATAGTCAGAATAGTCCAGTGATGTCCAGCACGCTCTGGGAGGAGCAGCGTGTTGAAGCAGCGGAGAAGCCTGAGCAAAAATCTCAGCAAGTGCCTGTGCAGAAACGCAGCAGCCCACCACCAACTCCCAGCAAGAAGTCCCCGGAGACGAAGGTTCCCAAGACCCAGGAGCTCACAGTACCCACAGAGGCTCCTCCTAAGATGCCTGCTGTTACTGCTGTAGCTACTCCTCAGAATGCCCCGGCACCGACCATGCCGACACCTGCACTTGCAGACCCGGCTGCCCTGTTTGCGTCTTTCATGGCTTTCATGCAGCAACAGCGGCAAGTCCAGCAGCAGCCCATGTTTGCAGCACCACCGGCACCACCTTGCAGTTCCTTCCTGACACCTGAGGCAAAGCATGCTGTGGCATCCCCGCTTACCAGAGAAGCAACTCGGGATACACCACCTTCTGAGGCTGCTGAAGCTGAGGCTAATGATGCTAATGAAGAAGATGATGAAGGGAGGGAAGAGGAACAAGAGGGTGATGGAGCCGATGTGATCGTCATGCCTCATGGTTCCAAAGTTTCCTGGTTCAAGTATCATTCACACCACATGCATGATCATATTGTATCACGAGTGCATGTATGATAGACTTCAAGTTCTGCATACAGACATGAAGTACTTAGCATTTTGCAGTCCAGACCCATCCTAACCAATCTGAGGTTATCAGTCACGATGCACTGCGAATGAGACTACGAAGACTCTGTGAAGTCAAGCCCAAGAGCAAGAAGTGTCACGTTGATGTCAAGACACATGACATGTGGAAAAACGGAGGTGAATCCCGAGAATGGCTTGAGATTGCCTTGACCGAGACACTTGACAAGATGGGTCCATCTCAAAAGGGGCAGCACAAGAAGCTCCGTGTTTCTTGGATTGACCAATACAGGAGAGCTATAATTCATCCTACATGGCACCATAATAATGAATAATAATGATAGAATTACGGCCCCAATTGAAGGATTGACTCACAACCATGGTCCCACTGCTATATTTCAGGCTGAATTTGCTGCTCGCGTCATCATTGTTCGGGAGCGCATGGAAACCAAAGAGATGGAAGTCAATGGTGAATGGCTCACCGAACAAAAGATGAAAAAAAGTGGTGACTACTCCGCGTAGTTAGGCTGCATTCAGAGCTGATTTAGACCATATAATTATAGTTTTCAAGATAAGAAAGGCTATCAAGAACTGGTGTTCCCAGCGTTTATTGTTTATAATTCTATGCCCTTCCTCCCAGCGTTTATTGTTTATAATTCTATGCCCTTCCACATCAAGTCTGGTCTCGCTCAGGGACGCCATCAAGTCGATCGTCCAGTACTGCGAGCGATTTCCAGCTGCCCTCGTACGGCCAGGGGTGGGGAAGTGGTGAGAATGGTAAATCACCCAATAAAAGTTGTAAAAGCGTATATGGTTTATGCAAAATGTTTATGCCAGTGAACTATAATGAACTTGATCTGGAATCAAAGCTTTGGTATATCTTTGGGCGCAACTCCTGCTTCAGGTCTTGGAAATACAACAACCGGGTCAAAGAGTACTTTGTCGAAACCAACACGAAGCAAACGGTGCGTCAGACCGAGATGCAGAAACGAACTGAAGCTTCTGACCAGGGAGAACCATGGCAGCACTATAGTCGTCAAACTTGTCATCAAAGACCTGCTTTCCTCGGTTTTGCCATGGGGTGCCGGATGGTTGAACAAATGTTGAACAATAGATATCATAATCTTAACTCTTTGTACATGGTGGATAAACATATATAGCCATTTCCAGCCCACATGCTTATACATTCTGAGGTACAGGAGCTTTGTGAACCTATTCATGCTCCTGGTGGACCCCTGCAACTTGTTGACGAAACTGGCATGACTCCGGAGCCAGAAAAGATGGGAGACAAGGCCCTGTGAATGTTTAAATCCAATCATGGAGTGCCCCAAAGTGAAAACAACTACGCTTGGGATAGGCGCATGATTGTTGATACGAAATCTGTCTGGGAATTATCCGGAAATTGCGCAGGTCTTGCCAGACTTGGTCAAGTTCATGGATAACGTCCACCAAAAGATGATGACGGTGCACAGGATGAATGGCCAGCTAGAGATTGAAGCTGGTGAGCTTCCTATGTCAAAAGAGTTTTTCCACTGCATTAGTTCCCAAACCCTGTAAACACAATTATAAACACGGATCCAAAATACTTGTAATAAAAGAACATCATTGCATGGCAAACTATATTCAAAACTATCAAGAGATATCCAATCCAATCCTGTGGGTTTGCTGTTCGCTTTGGCCTAGTTTGCAGACAGAGCTGACCCACATCAACGACCGCCTCACCGAGAGCTTCAAATTGCTTGCAGGGCTCAAGGCGGAGATCTCTTTGATGGATGAAGGTGCTGACATCAGTCCTCAGTTGCCAGGCAGCATTGATAGCATGGATCGATGTGCCACGTCTAAAGTCCATTGATGTTAGCGGCTCAAAGTCATGGGACATCACCGCAAAATATTTTAACTTACCATGAATGCACCAAGTCACTGAAAAAACCCAATCAATTTTGAACAATGATGCACTAGTGACTTGACAAATGGTGGGATTGGGGGCTTGCAGAATTCAATCACGTTTGAGTCAAAAACGCGCTGCCTCTTTTCATATGGTGGACTTCATGGATGTCGAACCGCATGATGATGAAAGCTTGTGGCTACTGGAACTCATCCAGCACAACCGTGAGGCACTTTTGGGTGGGTGGCCCCTCTTGACCTATGATATTCTAGTCTATAATGATACTTGGAGTCAGGTCTCATTCGAAACACAAAGCAGTCTCCAGCGGTAGGCCAAGCCAGCGGTGATGATGAAGCCCCCAACCTTTCCTGAGGACCGCTGCCACAAATACTCACAAGTTGATCAGAAATGCTCACCACATTTTTGGGGGATGGATGCATTCGACAGGACCCCTCTGAACCACAATGTGATGTGACCCTGGGCCTGGATGACAACCTTCGAAAATTAGATCGGACGTTTGAATGCTTTAGCAAAATCAAAGGTGACCCTACGTTAGAACTTTGGCTCCCCAAGAAAAGTAGCTTGCCTGGTTTGGTAGTCAAACATACGATGGAGACTGTCGACAAGATTCTTGAAAAGCAGTGGCCAGCAGTCTTCAAGTTTGGTTTCACCCATTGTCCACATTTCCGATTTTGGAACAACAAATTCGGTTATGCTGTGGACAAGCACCAAAAGTGGCAAATGATGTGCGTACTTTTCGCATCTCATGAAAGCACTGGTCCAGCATTTTTGGAAGCGTCGTTGATTCAGAAATACAAAGGTAACTTGCATTGTTTTATCAATTTTTCTCCATTTGGTTGTTCCCCGAAACTTAGGACTATGGCACAATCATATTAACCATATCCATCCATTTCCCCTCACTGGTGCCCTGCCAACTAAGGTAAACCAGGCTGCCGCAACGTATGTGATGGTGGTGAGTCCGTTCAGGACAGTCTGGGAGGACCGTTCTTTACTTATCTAGTCTACCAGTCGTTTAAGCGACCTAGCCACAGTGCCACAACAATTCGATCCAGAGCTATAATAGCTGGTGGTTAAGTCTGAAACTTGCACCTGTCAAGTATAATTCATTTTGAGAGCATATGCAACTCCAAAATGATGAAAACGACCTACCTGCAACACCTACTGTTTCATCATGTTTTCCCGAGGAATTTCAACATCCATTGCCCCCAATCCCACATCCAAGGTTGAAGGGCAAGATCTCTTTGACCAAAGATTCAGCGAAGAAACCGTCTCTCAACTGCAAAGCATCGCCCCAGTCCAGATGGGCACATGTCCTGGGCTCAGGTGCGCAGATTTGATTGCCCTGGACCCGCGCTTCAAGTTGCCTGGCTAAAGACAATGAGGTATATAAGTTATATAACTAATGTATGAGTTATATAACTATAATGTATGAGTTATATAACTAATATCGAACTCTTCTTTTGTAGTGTGGGTCTCTCTTTGTTGCTTGATCCATCTTGAATTTTGCGCCACAAGCCCCTGCAACCTAGGCAAGTTTTGGCTGACGCCAAGAAGCTGAAAAGCGGCAAGGAGCCGAAGGAGAAGCCTCCTAAGACTGAGAGAGCTGTTGATGGCACAGGTGGTACAGGGGCCCCCAAAAAGCCTAAGGTAAAGGCCAAAGCGAAAGCCAAAGAGGCAGCCAAGTAGATCTTAGATCCATGCACATGAGCATCTCTCTTTTTTAGCTATAGTCTGAAATCTGAAACGCTACTTTGAAGAGTGTACAACTGAGAGGGTGACATGTTGAAAAATATATGTTGATGAGATGCCATGCATGCAGTGGATAGCCGGTACAATGGAAGCTGGAACCATTTTGCGAGCAGTGTGATCACTGCAGGTGGGGGGTGCAAGTCTGGTTAGCCCAAGCCATACCAAATTTGTTTCAAACCGCACTAAACCACAAGTGTTATTAGCTCTCTAGTGCACCTATAGTCCAACACTTGTTTCACTTGCAGAATGGGCTAGCTGGAATTGCCAGTGTCGGGAACCTTGCACCGTGCTACGGCATCAGTTGAGCTTAGGGTGCAGGGCTATACTTGTTGGCTTCCTCCGGCAGTTTTTGATTCTCGCCGCCATCTTGTGACAAAAAATGAATTCTCCACATCTGTGGAACCTTCCCCCCTTTTTAGTAAAGTATAAAGTTGACACAACTGATCTTGCCAGGTCCCTCTGATGCTGCCGTGGATCTCGCATGGAGCTATGCTCGTGGTGCCACTTGGCCAGAAGCGGGCGCCATGTCCACGAGCAAAGAGCAAGAATGTTCAAGTATATGCTTCATAGATTGAATTCTGAAAGGATTAGGCTGAAAGTTTTTAGGGTGCCCAATGACCTGCAACACTTTTCAGATTATCGCTATATAACCCATAATCCGAATTCGGTGAACTTTGTGCTTTCTTTGGCCCCCTGAGGCCCCATGCAATGACATCATCAAGAAAGCCACTTCAACTGTGGATTATGACCAACGTGATGGTGCGAAGGCTGCCCCATGTTGCCCTGTTCTTCGTGATTTGTACAATGCCCCGGAGAAACATGCCGTAGCTAGCCAATGCTAGCCATATTTTTTCCAAAGTACAAATTTTGAAAGCAATATACTAGCTTAAATATGTGTGGTCAAATTCTTTCTCCAATCCATATGGTGTATGGACAATGCTGAGGAAGACATTGTGTCCAAAGTCTTTGGAAAGCATGGGCTGCGCTTAGATGTGAAGCTCTCCTATGGAAAGGTTGGTCACGATCATGCATTTCCCTATATCACCCCGGAGTCCTTGGTCCAAACGTTGGAGAGGCACGGCAAACTCTTTAAGCTGCTGGGATTCGGAAGGGAATTTGACACCCTATCGAAATGTGGAGACAAACTGGAGAAGTTCTGGTCAATGTACCGACCCCTGCACCCAACCAATGAATTCTTCAAGCTGGTTGATCAGGGGGCTATGAGCCCACGTTGTTGCGTTCCAATTTACTTTCACGGTGATGAAGGAACCACATACAAGAAGGATGGATGCCTGGTGTTGTCAATACATAGTGGCATTGGTGCTGGAACTCTTTTAAGTCAAAAGTTGGGGTCAATTCGGCAAAATGCTCTCGGACGTGATGAGCCCAAATTAAACTTTGCTGGCCACGCTTTTGAAACCCGATTCATGCTCGCAGCTATGCTGAGAGTTTCTTGCTGGTGGAAAGGTAAAATTTTCCAACACGTTCTTTTGACAGGCCAATCTGTTTTTCAACCCGCTACATATAGTTTTTAAACCTGCAGCCCATGGAGTATACCTATATCCTTTGCCAACTAAGGAGGACTACAGGGACAACAGTGAAGCCTATCGCCAACTCTTGGAGCTTGTGGTGCGGTCGGTGGATGAAGCTTCTAGGCAAGGTGTAAGGCTGAGGAGTGGGGAGATTGTGTACTTGATCCCCTTGGGCAACAAAGGGGACTGGCCCTATCTTGTGACTCAGCGTGATCAATTCCAAAAAGTTTGCTTTCCCCCAACGTTCACACTTGAAGGACATGATTCTATTAGTGTGTGTGTGTGTGTCTTTGCGGGCAATTGTTCCCAGTAAGGCAACCAGCGCCAACATGAACCGCAGCTACCGAAATGTACCAAAAGCAGGAAGTTCCAAGAAACCCTGCACAGGTATTTGTCATATCTGCCTAGCTGGGAGACCGGGGTTGGACTATGAAGATGTGCATCTCAACTGATTTTGATGTAGACTTTTTTGTTGGAATGGCACCCAAAGGTGCACACTGAAATTCACAAGTTGGGCAACATATTTTCAACTTGAAACCTGAAACACATTTTTCCGCCTACTCTCAGGTCTGATAACCCACCATTCCTGCAAACCTATGGTATGGAGATTCCGTGGGAAGAGGAGGCTGTCTTCACGCGGGTGTTGATGTGCGAGGCCGACAAGACCTTGTTCCACAAGATAGATTTGTTCCACACTGTGACACTTGGGGTGGGGAAGTCCTACGCAGCGTCTTGCTTGACTATCCTTCAAGAGCTGATGCCTGGAAGCAGCATTGAGGAACGGCTGAGAGAACTGTCATCCCTGTTCCTGGAGTATTGCAGCGACCCTGAACTGAATTCATCAATCATGTTGTTCACATTTTCCTGTTTACGGCTTGTTGCTCAAAGAAAACATGTTTTACCTTGAATTCGGTTTGAAAACCATGAACCTTTTAAGCACTAATTGCCTTTCAGCTTAACTGACCTCAGGAACACGGCAAGACCAGCTATGTACAGAAAATTGATCGGTCACTCTTGGGATGGATTGGCTCGGCAGAACCGACGGGTGGGTGGAGCAAAGGGGCCCTTACAACAGTTTTGTGCCAGTTCATTGAGCATTTGACATCCACGCGAAAACTGGAAGTTTCCCAAAACGAAGTTCTTCGAAGAGTTGTCATTTGACAATATTGGTTCAACTTGTGCTTGTGTTCTGTCTCCTTTTTCTCAAACAAAGTTTAAGGAAAGGTTTTTCTGTTGTATCACGGATCTGGTGCAACGACCCCAAACAAAACTAAGTAAGGCATCTACTTGTCGGGCTTTGAACTACTTTATGCGCAAGCTCTATGCTGGGGGATTGTTCATTGAGGGTGACCTGTGTGGCTACATCATTGACGCATCTACTCATTTTCTCAGGGGTTACTCTTGGTTGGCGGCAACCTGTCACAACATGGGCCTAGCGAGATTTCCTGCAATGCCTAAGTCGCACATGCTGTTCCACGTTCGGCAGTTCTTGATGGAGCAATACAATTCATTTGGGTACTTTGAGAACCCCATCGCTGCATCATGTTCATGTGATGAGGACATGATAGGACGTGTCTGTTATCTCACGAGGTGTGTGTCACCCAAAACGCGAATAAAGAGGTGCTATGAACGCTACCTCACCCAGGTGCTTTTGCTGATGCGCCGTTGCAATTAGTTCGCAAAGTGATTTTCACATATCTACCAAGGGGAAATGGTGGAGAAAAAGGATCAGAGACAGTGTGGGAAGGAAAAGGGTTACAACACTCAAAATGTTGCTTTTTTGGGTGTGCCCTAAAAAAAACCGTTCGAACCCAACATTATCCGTACGTACTCGTAATTCCAAGAAAATCATGAGAATAACATAGTTATTCAGAATTGCACTAGAAATTTGCAGGCTCCAAGGGCTGCAGGTAGTTCAATCCACCCAGTCGTGACATCCAACCAGCTCCTCTGCAGCTGCCTTCCGATCATCTGCCGCCTTGTCCGGGTGGAGCTGCCTCGCCTGAAACCACGCTGGATTGCGTGGGATGGTCCACCGAATAACGGAAATTTTCCATGGATTGAGTTCATAGAAAAAAAAATAGACCCGTGGAAATATGTTTAAAAAAAACTGATTGAGTTCATGGAGTTGCTTTTGTAAAATCTAGCTGCGACTTAACAAAAACAGTTTCATTGAGTTATGTCGACATTATCATGTGGTCAATCGAGTTCACGAAGAAAGATGAATCTGTCTCTTTCCGAACCAAAGAAAAGTGTTGAACAATTATGACTGGTTGGTGGTGTTTAAGTTTTAACCATCTTGAAAAATATTAGTCAATGGGAAGAATTATCCCATATATGAAATGGAAAAATAAACGCCATGTTCCAAACTCCAAACCACCAACCAGTTATGATATGCAAAAATTCTACCCCACAACCCCAAAAGCGCAATGGCATCCCCTTCCGTCAGCGCCTTCTGCCGCCACGCCTTTTCGATGCTTCTAGGACTGGCGTCCTGGATGGGAAGGAAAGAATGGTACTGATGAAAAGCTGAAACTGAGGATGTCACTCAGAGACACTGGAATTCGGATCATTCGGAGACACTAGATCATCTACCATCTGGTTATGACTAACATAGCCATGGAAAATCACCATTTTTAAGTTCGGTAAACCATCTATCCGCCGACCCCGGCAGACGCAAGGGGGAGCGCGCCAGGGAATAAGACATTTGACCCTTGTCGGACTACTACTACTACTACTACCACTACTACCACTACTACTACTACTACTACTACTACTACTACTACTACTACTACTACTACTACCAGGACTACGAGTACGACTACGGCTACGACTACGAGTTTCGAAAAAGATGTCTGGCTGTTGGTTTCTCGCCTTGGAGGCTGTTGTTTCGCAACCGCTCGCTAGGAGTTTGTTGTGGAGCCGTTGCCCGCAGGCCGTCCTTCAGGGCCACTGTGTTTCCCTGTCCGGCAGCGTGCGTTTTCAGCTTCGGGAGGAAGAGCAGCAGCAGCAACAGGAGCAGCAGGAGGGTTCTATGTCTCACTATGTCTCATTGTACAAACAGCGGTACAAAAAATAGTCGAAAACTATTGTTTTTCTAGGGTTTCAGAAGGGACGTTCGGCAGTTTTTGGGCTCGATTTTGGCGCCGTTCCGTCCGTCAGGGCCACTGTGTTTCCCTGTCCGGCAGCGTGCTTTTTCAGCTTCGGGAGGAAGAGCAGCAGCAGCAACAGGAGCAGCAGGAGGGTTCTATGTCTCACTATGTCTCATTGTACAAACAGCGGTACAAAAACTGGTCGAAAACTATTGTTTTTCGGCAGGGTGCGTTTTCAGCTTCGGGAGGAAAAGCAGCAGCAGCAACAGGAGCAGCAGGAGGGGTCTATGTCTCACTATGTCTCATTGTGCAAACAGCGGTACAAAAAATGGTCGAAAACTATTGTTTTTCTAGGGTTTCAGAAGGGACGTTAGGCAGTTTTTGGGTTCGATTTTGGCGCTGTTCCGTCCTTCAGGGCCACTGTGTTTCCCTGTCCGGCAGCGTGCGTTTTCTGCTTCGGGAGGAAGAGCAGCAGCAGCAACAGGAGCAGCAGGAGGGTTCTATGTCTCACTATGTCTCATTGTACAAACAGCGGTACAAAAAATAGTCGAAAACTATTGTTTTTCTAGGGTTTCAGAAGGGACGTTAGGCAGTTTTGGGGCTCGATTTTGGCGCTGTTCCGTCTTTCAGGGCCACTGTGTTTCCCTGTCCGGCAGCGTGCTTTTTCAGCTTCGGGAGGAAGAGCAGCAGCAGCAACAGCAACAGCAGGAGGGTTCTCTGTCTCACTATGTCTCATTAATATACAAACAGCGGTACAAAAGATGGTCGAAAACTATTGTTTTTCTAGGGTTTCAGAAGGGACGTTAGGCAGTTTTGGGGCTCGATTTTGGCGCCGTTCCGTCCTTCAGAGCCACTGTGTTTCCCTGTCCGGCAGCGTGCTTTTTCAGCTTCGGGAGGAAGAGCAGCAGCAGCAGCAGCAACAGCAACAGCAGGAGGGTTCTCTGTCTCACTATGTCTCATTGTACAAACAGCGGTACAAAAAATGGTCGAAAACTATTGTTTTTCTAGGGTTTCAGAAGGGACGTTAGGCAGTTTTTGGGCTCGATTTTGGCACCGTTCCGTCCTTCAGGGCCACTGTGTTTCCCTGTCCAGCAGCGTCGGTTCTCAGCTTCGGGAGGAAGAGCAGCAGCAGCAACAGGAGCAGCAGGAGGGTTCTATGTCTCACTATGTCTCATTAATGTACAAACAGCGGTACAAAAGATGGTCGAAAACTATTGTTTTTCTAGGGTTTCAGAAGGGACGTTAGGCAGTTTTTGGGTTCGATTTTGGCGCTGTTCCGTCCTTCAGGGCCACTGTGTTTCCCTGTCCGGCAGCGTGCGTTTTCAGCTTCGGGAGGAAGAGCAGCAGCAGCAACAGGAGCAGCAGGAGAGTTCTCTGTCTCACTATGTCTCATTGTACAAACAGCGGTAACAAAAATGGTCGAAAACTATTGTTTTTCTAGGGTTTCAGAAGGGACGTTAGGCAGTTTTTGGGTTCGATTTTGGCGCTGTTCCGTCCTTCAGGGCCACTGTGTTTCCGTGTCCGGCCGGCAGGGCGCGTTTTGAGCTTCGGGAGGAAGAGCAGCAGCAGCAACAGGACAGCAGGAGGGTTCTATGTCCTCACTATGGTCTTCATTGTACAAACAGCGGTACAAAAATTGTCCGCAAACTATTGTTTTTCTAGGGTTTCAGGAGGGACGTTAGGCAGTTTTTGGGCTCGATTTTGGCGCCGTTCCGTCCTTCAGGACCACTGTGTTTCCCTGTCCGGCAGCGTGCGTTCTCAGCTTCGGGAGGAAGAGCAGCAGCAGCAACAGGAGCAGCAGGCGGGTTCTATGTCTCACTATGTCTCATTGTACAAACAACGGTACAAAAAATAGTCGAAAACTATCGAAAACTATTGTTTTTCTAGGGTTTCAGAAGGGACGTTAGGCAGTTTTTGGGCTCGCTTTTGGCGCCGTTCCGTCCTTCAGGGCCACTGTGTTTCCCTGTCCGGCAGCGTGCGTTTTCATCTTCGGGAGGAAGAGCAGCAGCAGCAGCAACATGAAGTAAAAAAAAAAAAAAAAAAAAAAAAAGCAGGAGGGTTCTATGTCTCACTATGTCTCATTGGTCCAAACATCGGTAACAAAAAATCTTGTCCGAAAACTATGTTTTCCTAGGGTTTCAGAAGGACGTTAGCAGTTTTTTGGGCTCGCTTTTGGCGCCGTTCCTGGCCTTCAGGGCCCCTGTGTTTTTCCTGTCCCGGCAGCCGTTCGTTTTCAGCTTCGGGGGAAGAGCGCAGCAGCAGCACAGGAGCAGCAGGAGGTGTTCTATTTCTCACTATGTCTCATTGTACAAACAGCGGTACAAAAAATGGTCGAAAACTATTGTTTTTCTAGGGTTTCAGAAGGGACGTTAGGCAGTTTTGGGGCTCGATTTTGGCGCCGTTCCGTCCTTCAGAGCCACTGTGTTTCCCTGTCCGGCAGCGTGCTTTTTCAGCTTCGGGAGGAAGAGCAGCAGCAGCAGCAGCAACAGCAACAGCAGGAGGGTTCTCTGTCTCACTATGTCTCATTGTACAAACAGCGGTACAAAAAATGGTCGAAAACTATTGTTTTTCTAGGGTTTCAGAAGGGACGTTAGGCAGTTTTTGGGCTCGATTTTGGCACCGTTCCGTCCTTCAGGGCCACTGTGTTTCCCTGTCCAGCAGCGTCGGTTCTCAGCTTCGGGAGGAAGAGCAGCAGCAGCAACAGGAGCAGCAGGAGGGTTCTATGTCTCACTATGTCTCATTAATGTACAAACAGCGGTACAAAAGATGGTCGAAAACTATTGTTTTTCTAGGGTTTCAGAAGGGACGTTAGGCAGTTTTTGGGTTCGATTTTGGCGCTGTTCCGTCCTTCAGGGCCACTGTGTTTCCCTGTCCGGCAGCGTGCGTTTTCAGCTTCGGGAGGAAGAGCAGCAGCAGCAACAGGAGCAGCAGGAGGGTTCTATGTCTCACTATGTCTAATTGTACAAACAGCGGTACAAAAAATGGTCGAAAACTATTGGATTGTAGTCATATATCGTAACCTAATACATATACAGCGATATATGCTGCCAGGCTGGAACCAAGAAGGATGCAGCCCGCCCTCACCATTTGGGAATGTGGATAGATATGGATCGATATGGAGGATATGGTACAATGTGAGTCAGCCTGGAACAAAAAGACAGAGACATAGACAGATGCACACTGACAATGAAACACACACACATATATATATATATATGAATATATATATATAATATGAATATATATATATAATATATGAATATATATATATATATGGAATATATATATATGAATATATATATATGAATATATATATATATCTATTAAATATACACAGATCTATGATTCTATCTATCCATCTACCTACCTACCATTACCTGCCACTACCTGCCTATCTATCAAACTATCTAGCTATCTATCTATCTATCTAACTATCTATCTATCTATCAATCTATCTATCTATCTATCGACCTATCTATCTATCGATCGATCTATCTATCTATCTATCTCCATCTATCTATCGATCGATCTATCTCTATCTATCCATCTATCGAATCTAGCAAGCCTGCAGACCATCTATCTATCTATCTATCTATCTATCTAACATCCTCGATGTCGAATGCCGATGTTTACCTGCACATTAAAAATGACAATGTCGACCCTAGCCGTTCCATGGCTTTTTGTGACCTGGTGTTGTCAGCCCCTGAAAATTTCAGTCATTTGAGATCCCAAATGAAAAATCCTCAAGCACAAGCCTGACTGTCCAGCAACACTATGTCAGAATGCAACATAAACAAACATTAAAAAAACATCCAAAATATATTGCCTCGCTCTGGTGAAATTTAACTCTATATATATATCTCTCTCTCTCTATCTCTCCTCTCGTATCATGGCTATGGAAAAGCCACCAACTTGAGCTGTGTGAAAACACAGCGCAAACCTCTTTTTTTTCTCCGGGGTCGGCGGCAGGGGCGGCAGCCCTTAAATAAATGGGCCATTTCCCATGGCTATGTTAAATAACCAGAGGCTATATCTTTCAGAATCCCCAATATCTGGCCCTCCTCAAGTTGCCAGAAAAAACTATTGGAATGAACCAAACTGGTGCAGCAGCTGTGGTTTCTAAGCCGTAGGATGGGCGGAACCTGTCAACCTGGTTCCAGGATGTACCACCAAAACCACCCTGGAACCATCCCTTTTTGGATCTCGAAATCGATCATCGGCGACGTCGTTTGGCAGCGGATGGCCATGGCTCATATGTGTAGCCACCCTTCCCATTTCTCACTTTTCTGAGATCCGGCAGCCGAAGATCCAACAAACTGCAGCCTCGAAAGGCATCCACTCCGATGTTCCTCACAGAGTCCGGGATGGTCAAAGTCACCAGTGAGCTGCAGCCGTCAAAGGCACGGTCTCCAATTCTCGTGACCGAGTTGGGAATGGTCAAAGTTGTCAGGGAGATGCAGCCACGAAAGGCATCTGCACCAATGCTACTGACAGAACTGGGAATGGTCAAGGTTGTAAGAGAGCTGCAGTCAGCGAAGGTCGAATTCTGTATTTCAGTCACAGATCTGGGGATGGTCAAACTGGTCAATGAGCTGCAGCCAGAAAAAGCACGACCCCCTAATCCAGTGGCGCGGTTTGGAATGGTCAAACTCGTCAAAGAGCTGCAGCCAGAAAAAAGGTCAAAGCCTATGCGGGTCGCAGAAGGTATTGCCAGATTTGTCAAAGAGCTGCAGCCAGAAAAAACATCATACCCAAGATGTGTCACAGAAGGCAGGGTCAGACTTGTCAAAGAGCTGCAGCCATTCAATGCCCGGTACCCAAGTTCAGTCACTGACTCTGGGATGGTCAAATTTGTCAAAGAGCTGCAGCCAGCAAAGGCATAATCTGCTAGTTTGGTCACAGACTTAGGGATATTCACACTGAGTAGGGAGCTGCAGTCACGAAAGGCATGGTGCCCAATTTCAGTCACCGACTCCGGAATTTCAAGATGGAACAAATATCGGCATCCTTCAAAGGCGAAGGGTCTAATGCGTGTTTCAGTGTCAGGGATGCGTACTCCACGCAAATCCTTCACCTTGCGGCCAGATAGCTCTTTGCTGGCACATTCAACCGTCGCGTTGACGAAGACAACCTGCAAGGTGCAAAACATATGAGTCCACACCTTCCGGGAAATGGTAATACTTTCAAATGTCTTTCAGAAGCTGAAAACCATTCACCCTCAAAGAAAACATGTAAATTCCCACGTTAGCACCAAAAAAAAAGAACATCTCAACACACCCCAAACTCTGTCTGACTTTGCAAAGGTCTGTACCTGCACTTTGGCATGGTCAGAAAGGGAGTCTTCCACCATCGCGTGCTCGAGCGCTACGAGCTTTTCACCGTCCACCACAATCTCTGGGTCGCTGAGTCTCCGCGTGAGCTCATCCTTCGATGGATGGAAAGCCTGAAGGGGGTGCCATCATGTGACTGTAGACCAATTGGATCCTGTAAAAAAAGCTGGGGGTTGCTGCTCTTTTTTGGCAATTTTCAAAGGACATCCATGGTTTGGAGCTTCATGTGTTTCTTGCAAATGCCACATCACTTCCTTCAGCGACAACGACAACAACAACGACGACAAAAACGCACCGTTTTAAACCCTCTGCCTTTAGTTTCTCCTGCAATTCTGTTATCTTCATTTGCGGAAACACTTCCACAGTACAAACCCTGCCACTGATCAATTCCACACTCAGTTCGTTCATAGCCATGATTGCCATGGCTTCCCAAACGTCGCAGATCTTTCAACTTGAGACTCACGAGTCGCTGCAGACATGCACCCTGCCAAGCCATGATCGGTGGGTCTACAGGCAAAACACTCAATCAAGTGCCATGTTTGTCTAAAATCAACAGTCCTAGGTGTTGGTTTAAGCTTCATTGTATATTTCACAGCATTTCACGAGAATCCTCATGTATTGGGCATCCCTTTCTCAGGTATCTATACAATCCATTATCTCCAAAATGAACATATTTCTCACCCCGGAAAAGCACGTGAAAAAAAGGGAACTTTCCCACGTTTGACCACTGGACGCTCCAGGGTCGGGTCCCTCCCAATCCACGCGGCGGTCCCGAGACACCCCCAAGAGCTCGTACGGGCACTCCATGGCGAAGGATTCCAACACTGGGGAAGCTGAGGGAACTGGGTGGCTGATGGGCTGCGCCTCAAGCTGTCCACAAAGGAACGGAACGCTGCAAAAATTCTGTGCTTTGGGGAGAAGAAACGTGATGATTTTGGGAAGGAACAGAACAGGCACTTTGTGATATAGGCTAAGAATGGCTAAGAGGTGTTCTTGAGATGTGATTTCGGGTCATGATGTGAGCCTTTCTTCCCGATGAATTTGTAGGCCGACAAGATTGTCTTTGCTTGTGACCACGTGGATCTTTTGACGTTGTGCTCTGAATGATTTAAGGTATTGTCTCTTTCAGGTGTGTTCAATCTTGAGCAGAAATGCTTGGCACAAGCGGCACACAGTCACCAACATCGGGGGCAACCTGCGCTTCTAGATCCTTGTGCACCTTGATAAACCCCAAAAATTCTTGGCACGGTCGAGGAGTTCCGACCACAAACATGGTCTGGTTGATGGTTTCAAGTACCCTCTGGTAAACTAACATAGCTATGGAAAATCACCATTTTTAATGGGAAAATCCACTATAAATGGCCATTTTCAATAGCTATGTTAGTTTACCAGAGGGTATGTTTTAGCTTTATGATGATCCCGACAGACGAGCATATTGTTTTTAGGGGGTAGGTCAACCACCAGCTGGGAAGCTAAAGCGCAATCTGGCACCTCCTTTCGTGAAGACCTGAAAAATCATGGAATGCCAACGAGTGACATCTTCCCGATACCTGTCAGACGGACATGGTCCAACTTGGGGCGGAGAGGTTTTTTTTAGGCTCACCCCAGTTGGGGGACAGTATCTACTGAATCTACTACAAGGAAACTGGTGGTTATTACCCACCAACCCACCGGCTTCGTATCAATGGGATACTCCCAGTTGGCCTGGTTACATGGCTACCAATCAAGAAGATTTTCCAGTCAATCCTTCCAAAACCTGCATGTTATAACCGTATGTATTGTGTGTACAATGTTTATTCCAAGTGTCCCAAACGACAAAAATCCTATCCATGCTGCACTGGCTCCAGGGCCCCTCGGGATTCCTTCAGTGCTTTTTCCTGGGAGATCATCCCCATGTTTGGTGGTGACGGCCCAGGCTACACAGTTTCTCATGTTCCCTATTAAGATTGCCAGAACTGCCACAGACTGAGCCATAAATCCAGCATGTTCGAGACAAAATCAGAAATATCACAGAATTGTTGATGATCTTCTCCATTTGTCTTCCTATGGTCCAACCCCCCTTGTTGGTTGTTTTCCCTATGAAAATATGGCACCTTTCCCAGGTATCCAGCAAGCGCTCCCAGGAGCCACGGAGACCATCGGGGCCTCCGAAAAAAAAAATGCTGGCTTTGAAGCATCGGAAATGGAGGTTTTAGATGGCTTAATCCTCCGGAAATGGGGATAATTATCTATATATCTATCTGGTTGGTGGGTTCAACCCATCTTGAAAAATATTAGTCAAATGGGATTATTCTTCCCAATATATGGAGAAATAAGAAATGTTCCAAACCAGCAACCAGCTATATATATAGTCTATTTATATATATATATACACATGTGTGTAGTGTGAATAAAGTATCCTCCTGAAAATTGGTATGATATTTATGTATAGAGATAGAAATATGGATTTTATGTAGTGTTAATAGAATATTAATCTGAAATGAGGATAGCGATGTATCTATTGGGATAAGCAACCGTCATTTGGATATGAGTGATATAACCAGTGATAATGGGGTGATAACAGGGATGACTAGAAAGAATAGAACAAGATTGGGATATCAAATGCCCCCCCAGTCATGGGGCCCTCTGATCCGGCAAACGTTCCACCAGAATTTCGATTCGCGGTTATCTAATATCAGGAGGATGGGATTTATATATGGATTTATGGGGTATAATTTTATGGTATATCATGGTATATCATATACCAAAGATGTCATTGGTCACCAATGCAATGGTTTTCAAAATTGATAATAGCATTGATAGCAATTGATCATATGATAAGAGCTATGAATAACGATGTGGGTCATGTGTTTCAACGAAAACTGAAATTGGCATTGATCCATATTGATCCATTGTCTTTGGAAGTTATCTTTCTTGGGAATCTACATATAGGCTATATTTATGGAATCTGATTACCAAAAATATTATATAGCTATCTTTGGAATCAAAGAAAATGTATCTGTTATCCACAACACGTTTGTCATCTCAGGAGTGATCGCCGGATTATCCAAGAACTTAAGACACCAAGATCCAGCAAATCAAGCTGGCAATGGCAAATTCCCCCATAGAACATATCCATATTGATAGATTTAAAAGAAAATAAAACTGGCAGATGTGCCATTTCCTGGCTGGAGGACCAGAATTTTACGATACTTAAATCAAATATAATCAAATACTATGGGCTCTATATCATGCCCATCATCTCCCAATTCTCGGGACAGTCCAGCCCGATTTCGGCTGCCCAGCCCGTCACCCCCCAGGAATTCCCCCAGCGCACCCCAGGTCTCTTTGCTCGCTAAAGCGGTGCTGCATAAGAGTTCCAGGGCTGTAAGGCCTGGACATCTCCACGCCGGCCCATGGTTGTGGGGAAAAATGGACAGGAAACCATGGTGTTTTGCACCTCGAAATGGTGGGGGGTCCTGTAACTTGTCCTTGTTTCAGCACTTCTCGAAAATCTAGAACCCCCATTCTGGGCTGATTTGGAACCCATTTTTGGGTTGGTGAATCTCTGATTTGTTGGGTGGGTCGCCTCCTACCTGGCAACCCACAGCAACGGCCCACCCGGCCCCACCTAGACCAACGATGTCCAATTTGGTCTTGTACTGGGAACAAAAATCTGGACTTGCTGCCGTCTCCTGAGGCCGCAAGAAGATGGATCTGAAGCTCATCAATGCAGGGTTGTCCGTCACCTGTGCCCACTTCCTGGTTGGTGTTGCTGCTTCCTTCAATCATGATATTCCAACTATCGGATGATGTGGCAGTGAACATCAAGCCGTTTGATGTGTCAGTGAACGCAGATACGATGGATAGTCGCATCCACGCACACAGGGTGGACGTTGGATCCCTCCTCTGGGCCGCAGAAGCTCATAACCTCAAGTCGTGGGGACAATGGAGAGCCTCCAATTGTTTCATCATCCGTCATTTTGCCTTGCCAAGTACTCCAGGAAAAGAAGTCGCTTCTATCTCCGCCCTTCTATCAACTTGCCTGGGCAAAATGTGTGTGTGTGACTTTCTTGTCTCAAGATATTCTCCCGAGATAGCTAATTGGTGGTTTCAACCCCTCTGAAAAATATGAAAGTCAGATTGGATCATCATCCCAACTATTGGGGAAAATAACAGCCATGTTCCAAACCACCAACCAGATAATATCATGAACATTCCTTATAGGATTCTGTCAAGTCTCCATTGATCTCATCTGGGTTTTCCCGGCAAAGGATGAGGGCGCCCAGTATCGACAGTCCCCCGCCACGTCGGTGTTGTGCCATTTCTGAGGCCTGATGTCTCAGGCAGTCGTGGCATGGTCCGTTTGTATTGACCCACCAAGTCACCAAACCAAGGTTTACTTAGGTACCATGTTTCAACCCAACATGGATTTGGAAGGTCCCTGAACCCCTGGATAGCTAAGCGATCAGAAACCCCTGTGGACTGCCTCCTCCCCTCTCTTGGTCCCAGCTCCAACAGCTTTGATTGGTGATATTTACAGTACGTGCCAATATTTAAAGCTGTTGAAAGTCACAAAAAAATACAAAAAATATATATGGTCAAACAATGTCAAACAAATATTCCGTATTTTTTGAAAATAAGTGCCAAGCAACGAATATTTTGGACGTTCTTTCTAGTTTTGCTTGATTTATTCGATGAGCATCATCTTTATTGAGGTCGGCCATTAGGTCGCTATTAGAGATACTCAACCTAAACATCATATAGTAAATATAGTTGCCGTTATTTTTTACATTTTTTCTTCTCATACCTCCAATCTAGTGATTGAAGTTCTAAGAAGTGGTTCATCAAAGCAGAAATGTTAGAAGTCCATCTCAACACCCCGGTTATGGATAGTCCTTAGGGGGTCGGCCCCGTGCTCATCCCAGGCACCAGGATTGGGCTTCCACCGCAAGGCCGAAATCGATGAGCCAGAAAGAGACCTAAAGAGCTGCTAGTGATGGATGTTCATCCCACCAAAAAATGGGTAAGGTATTGAGTATTGACTCATACCATCCCCCATACCCCTACATATATTTGGCAATGGAAAAAAAAATGCACCAAGAAAATGCCCGAATCCTTCTATCCACTTGCTCTGCGTCCGGAATCGGGCCATGATTGGAAGAATACCGCCACTTCTCTCCACTGGATTTGAGTTGGATGGGTGCACCGCAATTCAGTTTGTGGCCGACTCCCAAAATCCCATGGGCAGCAAATGCCAAGGCACTCGATTTGAGATCTCCTGGCATCGGACAAGTTGCCGCAACAACTTGCTGCAAAGAATCAGCCCAGTGATTGGAGGATGTTGGAGACAACTCGATCTGATCATATGCCTGGTATTGCCTGGTCTACGACGAGTCCAGATGTTCTTTGCTCAATGATTTGGAACAATATCCACATACACCCCACCAACAGCAGATCCTTTTCAGTATATTTGATCACTTTCACACACCAAAAACGTCCAAAAACCAGATAGGACCCCATCCCAAAAGCAGGTGACAACATACGCAGATGATCGCCTCGTCTTCTACGCTACTGCCCTCTGCCACGCTGATGAGGATGTTGTGCTGGGCGGAACGATCCAGCTAGGATGGGAATCGGCGCAAATCTGATGCCAAACAAGGCATTTAGATTTTAGATGAAGCGAAAATTCCAAGCAGTCACTCTAGCTCTCGACCGTATGATCCTTTTACCATCTGGTTATGACATTCACAGTTTGCCATGGAAAGATCCACCCATTTTAAGTTCGGTAAACCATCTATTTCGATTAGGGCCATCGAAAACCCATGGGATCCCCGGGATCCCCTGCCGAGTTCACGTCCCGGTGCCACACGTGACACGAGATCCGGCACAAGGTGGGACCCAGCTGCCGCAGCAAGGCAATGGCAAGTGCCTCAGCTGGACTTATGGCTGTTGGTCCCAATCCTTACAAATGCACAGAAGAAACAGATAAAGTGGCAAGGTGATGGGGAAAAATCAGCTACAAATGTCATAAAATCACTTAAATCCCAATTACTGTTTTTTTAATCCCCATTTGTGGCATAGCTCAAAGCCCCATTTACGATTGAGCTCAACTGAGTTGATCCCAATTGCTGGTACTTCACCCTCCATTTCCAACTGATGAGATCCAGAAGGGTCCCCTCTCCACCTATCAGTCCCCTCCTGGTGTTTGGCCAAGGTGCGCAGCCACGGCGCACCGAGCTGGGTCCATCCTCCAGGCGGATGAAAAAATGCACTCATTTCAGGGGAAAATGTGTGTTCCGAAAAAAGGGGTAAAAAGCAACTTGGTCACTTTTTGTGCCATCAAGGCAGTCATTTCTGGGGGAGATAAAAAAAATTGAGCTATGCCAAAATGGACATGGTGCGCCATAGTGCGCTCAAAAAATGGTAAACTCTGCAACAATTACAGCCTTTGGAACTGTTTCATGCACTGGGTTGGTTTACTGGGGCGGTTTAAGGTCCAGTAATTTTTGCTAGAAAACCTACATTCCTACATCTTTCCTCCAAATGTCGGTTGGTTCAGGCGCATTCCAATCCCCCAAGCAGCCTGCTGCTGCTTGTTGCCCCGTTTTCGGAGCCAGGAGTCCAATGACTCACCGGACATGCGGGCCATGGCCTTGGAAAGCCATTGCTTGTGGGTCAACAGCCCGGGAAGGGGGCCCCCTGGTGAACACCAACATATCGCTGGTAAATGGTGGGTTCATCCCCCCAAGGTATAGTATAGTAACTGTACGGCCAAACACCTCGTCTTGCCTGCACCTGTTGGCCCGCCTTCTTCGTATGAGCTGAAAAAGTGGTAAAAATTTGATATTTTAGCATTATGGTTGACTTGATGTTCTAGATCAGAACGCACAGCAGAGGGACCTGTGCGGGTTCGTTCCACATCATCATCATCATCATCATCAATGAAGATCTTCAACGAATATAGAAGTTTAACCCCGGTGGGAGAATTAAACCCTTATTGAAGATCTTCAATGAATGTAGAAATATGTAGAAGTTTAACGGGGGTGAAAGAACTAAACCCGCCCTTATTGAAGATCTTCAATGAATGTAGAAGTTTAACGGGGGTGGGAGAATTAAACCCTTATTGAAGGCCTTCAATGAATGTAGAAGTTTTACCGGGGGTGGGGGAATTAAAACCTTATTGAAGATCTTCAATGAATGTAGAGGTTTAACGCGGGTGGGAGAATTGAACCCTTATTGAAGATCTTCAATGAATCTAGAGGTTTAACGCGGGTGGGAGAATTGAACCCTTATTGAAGATCTTCAATGAATGTAGAAGTTTAGCGCGGGTGGGAGAATTAAACTCTTATTGAAGATCTTCAGTGAATGTGAAATGAATGTAAAGTTTAACGGGGGTGGGACTTTTATATTCCCTAATACCTTTGTTGATCTTCCCAAGACAAGAAGGGTGTGGGCGAAACGGAGTGTTTGTGCGTAACTGTATAGTAACTGTATAGTATATAACTGTATAGTAGGTTTGGATGAATCCGCAAATATGACCAGCCAAGATACCTGTCACCATTGGAAAGGACGTGTTTGAGTAGAATGATGGGTAAGAAAGGTCAAAATGAACCACAACAGGGCACCAGCGGACCTGCTGGTGACTGGATCAGTGGCGACGATGATGTATGCTGATTCGCATCCTACAGGTTGCTTTGGCCTTGATATTTTGCAACCCCATCCTACTCGTAGATGACACTCTAGCAAGAAGAGGTTACAGGGTATTTCTAGCCCCATTACAAATGTTCAACCCACGTCCACCTGAGTTCTTCCACACATGTCCATACCAAGGCCCCAACGAAACTCCAACACCACTTCCCACCCTTCCAGGACACCACACCAAGCAGATTCGCCAGCCCTCGCGACAGGAGTCCACCTGCGGCTCTGGAAATTCCCTCTTTTTGCAGCTGATTTTGGATCAAAAACCACACAGCCCATCGGTGTGTCCAAAAAGATGAAGGGGAGGGGAAGCGAGCGCTCAAGCCTTGACTTGAGTTTCCTCTGTGGAAACAAAGCAGTTTTAGGGGCGCATTGCATACTTCCTCTTTTCCATCCAGCTGCCTGTAACTTTTCACAAATCGATTTGTGGCCATTTCAAAAAGGCCACGAAGTCTTGCGCATTTCAACCAACCATAGAGGAAGAAGAAGTGCCTCCACTTTGCTCAAGGATTGGAAGACAATCACAAATTCTTAGTTTCTGAATTTCTTGATTAGCTGGCTGTCAGTTTATTGCAGAATGTCTGTTTATCTGTTCACCAATCAAAGCGGATGATTTTCCACCAGGTGTCCGCACTCACATCAGCAGCTTCATCAAATGGGGAACTGCAGAACAGGTGCACCGGACTCTTCTGGGGAAAATTGAGTGGTCTGCCCTTTTTTGAAACTGGCTCAAGCGGCGTCACTTGAAGCACGCTCCCGCTTGAGGCCCGGCACAAAAAGGGGAGACAGCCAAGCCTTGCATAGAGGAAGAACACATTCAAAGGAAGGTCTACTTAGAGTCTACTTGAATAAAATGAATCCTGAAACCATCTGAAACCCAAGTTCAGGCTCGGATCGCCCTCAATCGGAAATGAACTACTGTAGTTCCACCTACAGTATCTATCTATCTAATTGTATCTAGTGATGCCTCTCGTAGTACATTATATAATCTATATAGAGGATTATAGAGGAAACAACCATCATCATCAAGGTTCTTCCTGCAAGACCTCGGAAAAGGCTTCGTTCAAAAATAGTCGCTGCAGGTTCGAAATCTGACAAGTGATGACTCCAGGATCTGCAGCCAGAGGTTTGCTGCAAGTTGGCTTTGCAAGTGCATCCCATGCACACCCTAAAAACATCCTAAAACCATGGCTGGTCTCCGATCCTTAGTGATAAAAATCATAAAAGATATAAAAGTCATGAGGCCCATACTCACTATTGTGTACATCTTCTTGATAAAGGTTTCTCCTGCGCAAGTTTGTCTTCAGGGACTTTCCAAGATCCTTGTAAAGCTGCTTGGAATCTAGCTCATCATAGGACCATTCAGGGCGCAGAGACCCCAATCAGTCAGTGACGAACATTTCTTTACAGATCTGAAGTGTTGAGAAACTGCAGCTAAAAGCTGGTCATGGTGCACTCCCATCCTGGCACAAGCCCAAACAACTACAGGCACAGCAAGACGGAAGTCTGTCTCGGTCATCTTCGGAAAGAGACCGCAGAACCGTTCCACAGCTGCCAGCACAAAATTGCCTTGTGATAAGATAGATTCCACCTCTGCGACGCTGTCACTAAGGAGCACCAGTGCGAACAAGCTGTTTGCAACCTCCTGTGCTTTCATGTCCTTGGCGATCACGCGGACTTGGGCCACAAATGCAGGGACACCTTTCAATATATCAGGCGCAGCTTCCTTCAACGTTGCTGCTGCCCACAAGCTGTTCGACACGCACTGTGCATTCATGTCCTTTGCAACCGCGGGAACCTGGGCCACAAGTGTAGGGACACCATTCAATACATCAGGCACATCTTCCTTCAAGGTTGCTGTTGCCCACAAGCTGTTTGAAACCTCCTGTGCTTTCATGTCTTTGGCGATTCTGGGGACTTGGGCCACAAGTGCAGGGACACCTTTCAATACGTCAGGCGCAGCTTCCTTCAAGGTTGCTGCTGCCCAACGCTCAAATACGCTCAAAGTCGTCCTCTTAGTAATTAGGCTGATGGGGCCACAGCAAGTGCTACTAGTATCTTCAGCGCTGCATCTTCAACGTTGTGATTGCCCACAAGCTGTTCGTCAGGTCCTGCGGTTTCATTATCTTGGCGACTACTTGAACCCGGGTTAAAAGCGCGGGTACCATCTCCAGTACATCAAGGCCAGCTTCGCTAAACGTTGCTGCTGCCCACAAGCTGTTCGAAACGTTCTGTGAATTCATGGTTGGTGTGATCCTAGGGACCTGGGCCGAAAGCAAAGGCACCAGCTTTCTCACATCAGGCACAAAGTCCCTTAAAGTTGCTCCTGCCCACAAGCTGTTTGACAAATTTTGGGCATTCATCTTCTCTACTATCGTAGGTACCTGGGCCACAAGTGCAGGCACTATGTCAAATACCTCAGGAGCAGATTCTTTCAATGTTGCTGCAGCCCATAGACTATTTGACACGCTTTGAGCGTTCATCTGCTTCACAACTGCAGGGGTCTGGGCAACAAGTACAGGCACCACATTGAGTACATCAGGGGCGACTTCCTTCAAGCTTGCTGCAGCCCACAAACTATTTGACATGCCCTGGGCATTTATCTTCTTTGCAATTACTGAGACCTGTGCCACAAGCGCAGGGACAATTTGTAGTACATCAGGCGCGGCTTCCTCCAACGTTGCTGCTGACCACAAGGTGTTTGAGACGTTCTGGGCGTTCATGTTTCTTGCAATCACATGGACTTGGGCAACAAGTGCAGGTACAAGCTGTAGCACCTCAGGCGCTTCTTCCTTCAACGTTGCTGCTGCCCACAAGCTGTTCGAAACATTCTGGGCATTCATGTTTCTAGCAATCACAGGGACCTGGGCCACAAGTGCAGGCACAGTCAGCAGGACGTCTGGTGCAGCTTCCTTCAAGGTCGCTCCTGCCCACAAGCTGTTTGACACATTTTGGGCACTCATGTCCATCGCAACCAAGGGGAGTTGGGCCGCAAGTGCTGGCACCGCTTTCAGCACATGAGGAGCGGCTTCCTTTAGGGTTGCTGCTGCCCACAAATTATTTGACACATCTTGGGCATTCATGTTCTTTGCTGTCAAGAGGATTTGGGCCACCAGAGCATGAACCATATTCAGCACGTCCGGGGCAGCTTCCTTCAAAGTTGCTGCTGCCCAAAAGTTGTTGGACACATCTTGGGCATTCATGCTCTCCCTGGTCGCAGAGATCTCCGCCACCAGTGCAGGCACCATTTTCAGCAAATCAGGCGCAACTTCCCTCAAGGTTGCTGCTGCCCACAAGCTGTTGGACAGATTTCGGGAGTTCATGTCTTTCGCCATCAGAGGGATTTGCGCTATTAGTGCGGGTATTGTA
>CAMXCT020001538.1:120632-146358 GCA_947184155.2 Cladocopium goreaui
GTGATGACAAGATGTGTGTGAGCAAGTTGTGTGATGACAAGATGTGTGTGAGCAAGTTGTGTGATGAGCAAGTTGTGTGATCACAAGATGTGTGTGAGCAAGTTGTGTGATGACAAGATGTGTGATGACAAGTTGTATGTGGAAGGTGTGGAGGCGGACGACGGGAGGCGGACGGTGTGGAGGCGGACGACGGGAGGCGGACGGTGTGGAGGCGGACGGGGGGATACAGAACCAAAAACAAGAACCCCACACAAAGATGTGGGGAAATATATTGCATTTGCAGTGTCAATGTAAATCAGCAAATCATGTTCACATCGAAAGACATAAGTCTCAATCTCTATGTCAGCACTTGTGGCCGGACTTCGCGAGGCTGGATGGTGCAGCACAGGTGGCTCAGTTGTGCAGCTAGCAGTGCTAGCAGTAGCCCCACCAATTACCCTGACAGCTGCGATCGGACACCTTGCACCATAGGCCATTCGGATCGTTGTCCGGATTGCCGCAATACTGAGCATTCACGCCCGCATAACGCCACGCCTGCTTGCAGTCGCAGCCCTTTCTTGTCTTGGTCCCTGCATTTTCGGGTGGAGGGGCTTGGGGCAAATCTTCCACCCAACTTTGGTAACCTGGGTTGAGCCACCCCTCATAGGAGAGTCGTTGGGGATCATCATCATATTTCTTTGGAAAATAAAAATGTTTGAAACCAGCAACCAGAAACGGAGTAATCCGAGAACCACTTTATCTCTCCGCTGGGTTCTTTCCCCTGTGGTCGCCTTCTGCCCGAGTACTTGTTCCCATTCACCGTCAAATAGTCATAGCCACTCTCCACGTTGAAGTCTTCCACCTCCATTAGTTTTGGTTCAACCACATCGAACTCGCACTCCTCGTAGTTGTCGTACCTCGTGGCCGCGTCCTTGTCATAGTTTGGGCTCAAAATACAACCGTAGGCATCAACGGTGCAGGGGCCTTTGGTGAGTTTCCACGGCTGAGCACCGGCTGTTGTGGTGGCGATTGTGGTGGCAGTTGTTGTAGTGGTAGCTGTAGTGGTGCTTGTGGTTGTGGTGGTTGTGGTTGTGGTAGTAGCGGCGGTCGTGGTGGTTGTGGCAGTAGTGGTTGTCGTGGTAGTAGTGGTGGTCGTGGTGGTCGTGGTAGTAGTGGTGGTCGTGGTTGTTGTGGAGGTTGTGGAGGTTGTGGAGGTTGTGGAGGTTGTGGAGGTTGTGGAAGTTGTGGAAGTTGTAGTTGCAGCTGCAGTCGTAGTTGTGGTGGTGGCTCCAGCCGTGGTGGTAGTGGCCCCAGCGGTGGTGGTCGGTGGAGGTGTTGTGGGACCCCAGCAGTATCCCCAATTGGTGCCCTGGCAAGCTGCGTCAGTGAAGCACCAAACACCTCCTGGATCATTGTCGTGGTTTGCGCAAGAGGAGGTGCACTGGCAGCCCTTGTCTTTGGTGGTGGGTGAAGAGGCAACCCAACGGTCAATCACGGCCTGATAGACCTGTGATGGGTTCAAACCACTTGGCGGTGACTCAGTGCTTCCTTCAAGTGGAAATCCATACCCTGCACTGCTGCCTGCCAGGCTGGTCTTAGGGATGGTGAAATCGGTGAGCACGCACCAAGCCACACGGAAACTGCCAGACTCGCCCCAGTGGGGACCCCAGGAGTTAAGGACAATCCAGTGGTCTGTGCCCCATCCAATGGCAGTGACCTCGTGATTGGGACTTCCAGTGCAGTCATGGCTGAAGACACCTCCAGAATATGCCATAAATCCTCCATCTGCGTAGATGCCTGCCGGAATGGGGCCCCCACTCATGATAGCTTCCTTGGCCAACTGGTACACCAACGTGGGATACGGATGGCCCAGGGAGTAGACCTCAGGGTTTACAAATCTGCTTATCAATGGATCCTATGTCTGTCCTGATTTCTAGAAAAATAACTGTATTCAAGCCAAGCAGTCGCCGCCTGTGCGGGTGGCGGAAGTTTCCACAAGGACAACGTGCTCCCGCAGGAATGCGACCAAGGATTTGCCGAAAGGACTTAATTAAGTTGTTGCTTCCCCAACAAAACCACAAGAGTGTTTGAAGCCTCTCGCTTTTTTTTGAGATGGGTTTTGTCTTGAATGACCTGTTCAGCAACTCCTGTGCGAGCCTCGATTTTAGCCACCTCTGCGAGTCCCATTTCTGTTCTTCTTGCAGCTCTTTTGGATCCAATTCCTTTCTTGAGTAAAAAAAAAGTTGACTATTCTCCGGAGTCCTTCTTGCAAGGTCTTGTCTGAATTCGTCTTTCTCTTTAAGACGCTTCTGTCGAGCCGACTCTTCCACGGACTTCTTCCCGTGAGTTGCCTCTTTGTCTGTATCTTCCGACTTATTATTCCATCTAATGCTCCTTTCTACAGTTGCTTCTCACATCCGTATAAGTGGCTCACTGCTCTCCTCTCGTCTACTCTACCCAATGTATATATATATATTGTTTTTTCCCTACTGCTCTTCTCGTCTCTTCTTCACTCTACTCTCTACTCTTCTCCTCTCCTGAGCTAGCTGCTAAGTCTTATTTTCAAACACCTCACACACCGTTCCGTTTCACAACTCGGAGTTTTGTGCAGCTGGCAAAAAAGAGTTCCAAACACACTAGAACTGCGCGCACTGGCAAACCAACTTGCTACCCCAATACCAACTCGCGATGCCCACAGTAAAATTATGTAAAATTCAAGCACTTTGGGCAACGAGAAAACCTTGCCACAGCCGCAGCCATTCCTCCACGGAGCAGCTCCAGAGCTCCAGGACGATGACCAGCCGACACCCACCAACGCACATGCCCACATGATCACATTTACTAAGAAAACACAACACACAACACCTCATAGAATTTCTACCTTCAGATCTTACCTTCTCTGCTCTTCCAGGATAGACTCGACTTTACTCCTACTCCAATTTATACTCTACTGCTCTCTTTTCTAGGCTTCTCTACTCTGCTCATGCAATATTCCACACTTTCAGTCATTTGGAGTTTCTTTGTACTCTACCGTTCTCTACTTTTCTCTACTCGACTCAACTGTTCTCTACTTTGCGCTGCGCAACGCGACTCTACTCTACTCCGCTCTTCGCTTCTCTTTGCGCAGCTGTGAAACATAACTCAGAGTTTCAATAAAAGAAGATCATCAAATCAGCACATCTTCGGCCTGATTTCCAGTTTGAGAAGAAAATCAATCTCCAAAAACATTAAAAAAACCATCGGGGAAAAAAATCCAACCTCAATGAATTGATCCAATCCCAGTTTGAAGGTATCAGCATGCAAGGCTTTCTGGAAAGCGCTGTTGCCACAGGTGGTCGGGCAGCTGGGCGCAGCGTTACTGGTGGCGAAGTGCTCGGTGCCCTGGCCGTGTGCGAAGTATGGCGAGCACCCCAAATCTCCACCTGACCGGCGAGTTGTGGATGCTTGGCTTTTCACAGTAGTCAATAGATATTCAAACGATTCAAGCAACACTTGGGACATGCGAAAAACACCCTGGTCCCCGGTTATTCCTGGTTGATAAAATGGGGGAGCAACAGCCCCAAATAGTGAGTGCATCCGCCACTCAAAATGGGGCCGAGGCGATGCTGATTGTGCATCATATTTTCTCATATTTTCCCCATCAGGGGGTGGTCCTAAAATATGGCCTGGCTGTTTTGGGGCCCCCCGCCTGTGGGGATTCCGTAGGTGGCCAGGAAGTTAAAGACGTAGCGAGACAAGCCACCTGGAGTTATGCTGAGGTGGCGAACGGCTCATGCCGCTCTTTGGTCGAAAAAGTGCTTCTCAACCATCCAGAATTGTCCCAACCTCCAAAAGCTACGATAATTGGAATCAAGCTGGGACAACATCCCAAAAGAAAACCGCAGAAACCAGCCATTTTCAAGGGATGTCGCAGACCTTGGCATCCATCGCCACCCCCTGGTTTTGAGCAACTGGTCGCAAAGCCGCGGCTCAGCTGGGCTTGGGACCCGCTGAAGATGCCATCCGTGGCGATGCAAAGACGCGAATCCACCGCGCTCAATGAACCGAAGGCCCAGCAGCTGCCTGCGGCTCCACTAAAAAAAACACCAGATTTCAGCCAGAGTTCAGCCAATCAACGGCCAATCAACGGCCGGTAATATTTCTAGCATGCCATGAAACACCAGCTGGCCCCCGGGACTCGGCGACATCAAACAATCCCCAAATCGTTGACAAATTAACCATGCTGACCGAACTTCAACGTGACCTATGAAGGACAACACCAAACACCCTAAGGCCTATTCCTACCAGATCCACCAGTCACTAAAATCCAAGCTACCACAGGTTCCTTGGTTGTGGATGCGGCCAATCACCTCACAGGGCCACCGGTCGGGGTCAGTTGGTCAGTTGCAGGGAGCAACCACCGAATGACAAGTCATGGATTCCAATGGATGTCGCTTCACCCTTCGAAACCCTTGCCTCACCACAATTTGACCAATGAGTCCGCGAATCAAAGCTGGATGGCAGACTGCGCTTCTTCATGTTGTCTGTGTAGCTGATGCTTTGCGTTAACAACAATCCATGGGTCACGTTCCCCTGATTCTCGCGACCAGTGCGATCATGGAGGTCCAACATGCTGAAGTTCAATAGCCAGTCCGGGAAGTCCAAAGAGTAGTTGCCCTCAGAATCAGCCATGATCACCTCCATCAAACGTGCAGTCATCACGGGCTGCTCATGAGCCAGGGTTTCCATGAAGTCCGTCATGAAGCGGTCAGCTTGCTCCTTTGCGCGCAAAGACATTCCTTGAGAAAGTGGGGTCGCTTCGGTACCGTTGGTTCTTTGGATCCCCATGGATGCAAATCCCTTCCGAAAAAGTAGGCTACCCGGATAGATGATGAAGCACAGCTTCCTTTCATCATCATCATCATCATCATCATCATCCCGAATCATCCCGAATCATCCCTATTAAAATGGTCTTGTTTTTTGAGTTATTCTTCCATATTTGGACAACCCCAGGCCCAAAAAAAACACTAGGCGCCTGTGGATCCGTGATGTCCTCAATGTGGTCGTGCTTGCAGTAGATCTCCATCTCCTCCAGGACCCGTGCCATCAAGGCATCCAGCTCGGTGCTGTTGAGCTCCTCCGGCAACCCGGTGGTCGCGGCAAAATGATCCACCGCCTGACGCACGTTTTCCAGGCAGCTCTCGTCCTTCACAAAAACGCGGTACGCAGACCTTGTTCCCGACCAGGAGACCACAGAAAAGTTTTGAAAGGGGAGATTTCATGAGATTTCCCCGTCAGATGAAAACCCCGTGGGAAAATAAGAAAAACATGGAAAAAAACATCAGCAAATCCAGGAGACTGGTGAAAGTTCCGGAAGTCCTGCGCGCAGCTCGTTTCACTCTGTGACCCCAAAAAAAATGCGAAATGAAAAGTATGATGCAAACCTCTATAGAACCATCATCAACCAACAGGTCAAGTGGGCATTGTTTGTTCCACATATATATATATATACATCTCAAAGTGTTATATGAAACTCGATACTACTCGCTCTTCCGCAGCTTTCCTTTTTCACAGCACTGCCAATGTCAATCACATTTCACCTGCAATCCTCAGGTTTGCTTTGGGTCGTCACGTTGTGACATGTACATAGCCTCAGACCAGTATCACCACTGGTCAGCTGCCTGGCAACCCAGGCTGGAACCTGCTCAGCAGGTATCACCCATCCCTTAAACCTAAGGGAGGGAAGGCTCTCTTGGTCGCCCCAAGAGAGGGTCCCCGAAAGAGGCTATGGACTCGCCTGCCGTGCAGGCTCCCCTAACCTAGGCGGACATCTCCACGGGAGGTCGGCTCTTAGGGTTGGGAGGGTGGGGAAAGAAAACCGCAATGAATGCTATTTTGGTTCAAGTTTACTTGAGCCAAAATGATAGCATTCATTGAACACTTGAAGATGATACATGCACACCCAAGCCTGCCAAACTCGATGCATGGGTACATCTCAAAGTGTTATATGAAACTCGATACTACTCGCTCTTCCGCAGCTTTCCTTTTTCACAGCACTGCCAATGTCAATCACATTTCACCTGCAATCCTCAGGTTTGCTTTGGGTCGTCACGTTGTGACATGTACATAGCCTCAGACCAGTATCACCACTGGTCAGCTGCCTGGCAACCCAGGCTGGAACCTGCTCAGCAGGTATCACCCAATGCACTCAAATCCCCAAAGCACTATAGGAATTCAAAGGTGAGAATGACAGCGACGAAAGGCAGCTGGAAAAAGATAGTGGGAAGGTACGACGAATAAAAGTCAAAACCATGGCATCGCCACCATGGGTCCTCAGCGCCGAGGCGGCTGATGTCATCAGCCCAGTTGCTCTTGCTCTGGACGTACTCCCAGTAACCCTGGGCTCGCAGTGCAAACAGAGCTAGATGGATCAAATGACCTAGCTTGGCTAAGTCGGCATTGCTAGAACGTCCTCTCACTAGCGTCATGACGGCTGCAACATTGTCCAGAAACCAAAGCCCGTGTCGATTTCGAAACAGGTCAGGTCGTTCCACTAAGGCGTACAGCACCATCGAGAGCTCCAACTGGGCGATGTGTGTGTCTGCAGGCTGCCATAATTTCTGAAGCTCTGCACAATTGTTGGCTACAAAACTGTGACGTATCTGGGATCCGTCATGCTGGAAAAAGATGAGGTGAAAACCTCCGGAACCTGGATTGTCAGCTTCCACCGCAGCATCCGAAGCAGCAAGGAAACGTAGGTTGTCCAGGTGAAGAACGGGAAACTCCCGTTTTGGCTGAAAGCGCATCACTGCTTCGATCACCTCGAAGCATGCTTCAATCTCAGGGGTTACCGCTGTAGTGGTTTCATCCTGTCTGGCTTTGATTGCCATCAGGCCACCATATCCTACACGGCCATAAATACCCTGCTCCAGGAAATTCGCTAGGCCATACAACTTCGCAGCTGTGCCACGGCTGAAGTGACCTGTAGTCCTGGCCGTAGTGAGGAGGCCACGAACTTTATCATGAAGGCGTTCACGGGCCCAAAACCGGACATGCCCTGTCTGGTTGATGCAGTCGAGGTCATGGGTTAGGCCCAAAAAGGTGCCTGTGCTCTGCATTGACTGCTTCTTGTCCTCAGCAAAGGGGGAGCCGATCAGCTTGCAAAGCTGGTTCATGGCC
Organism: Cladocopium goreaui; assembly: GCA_947184155.2. Lineage (NCBI taxonomy): Eukaryota > Dinophyceae > Suessiales > Symbiodiniaceae > Cladocopium > Cladocopium goreaui. Next base: position 127,770 of record CAMXCT020001538.1, read on the forward strand.
CATTGTCCGGAGCCTTTGGAAGAACGTAGGTCGGTGATGGTCGCATCGTCGAAGTAAAGAGATGTCAAAACTTGGCAAAAACGCCTGGCTAGAGCTTCCAACAACCGGGAAAAGCGGTTGAATGAAGTGACCGCTAACGGAAGTCCAAAAAGGAGGCCTGCATAGACCTGATATGCTGGAGTTTGCCATTCATGGTGGTACCACACCACCACGCAGCCTAAGCTTTCCTGCATCGCCATGGGGCAATACCGGTAGGCTGATGGGAGATCCTCTTGGCCTGTCTCCCAGGCATCGTTGGCGAAGAAGTGGTCGATGTCCTCGGCTGTCCATTTGTGCATCACCAAACGAATGTGCTGGGCCGGGCGCAAAGGGCTGCACAAGGTGAGCTTGTTGGCATCAGAGGAGAGGGCTGATTGTCCTCCAGTGTCGCCATTGTCGATCACTCTCTGCTTGCCGGAGCTCTGCGTGATGACACAACGAGGGATCAGACGATGTGCTCGATTGCCAATAAGCCGCAAAAACTCGGCTCGTCGCAGAGGTGCGGTGCAAAAACCGTTGTTGGCATCCTCCATGGATTGTTGCAAGAGAAACTCGTCATCTTTGCCTGCTCGCAGCTGTTTCAGGATGTGCTGGTTGTGCTCCTGCCATCCATCCAAAACATCTGCCATGCTGATCACCTCAGCCGGCTGCTGGGGAAAAATTCCATAGGGTGGCGCGTAGCCCACTGCCGGCAAACCACAGATCAAGCCAAAGGGGAAGCTAGTGTCAGCCCAAGATGTCAACACCATCAACAATGCTATGAGCCCCATATCTCGATGTTTTGTGACTTGCTGCACGGCGGTTTCTTGAAACGCTCTCAAGTGGAGGGTCACCCCCTCCCAGCGTCTCTTCAGCTCGCGCAGTGCCCCCACTGCCTGTTGCCTCCACGGCCTCAGCGATTTGGTCGGGGATGCATATGCCTCGGCCACGAACTCCAAGTCCATGTCGGAGACTGGAAGGTCTTCATATGGCAAAGGCCGCTGGGCCCGTTGGAGGGCTTGGTGGAAGTGATCATCTGGCTCCAGGTTGAACGCCAGGAGTGGTGGTAGTGCTGCTCTATGCGTCATTGCACCGACTTGGCATCCATCTCCAATTCGGGCCATTTGCCTCACGGACCCCGCAGCAAGGTGGGGGACTAAAGGACCGTCCCAAGCCTCACCACGCTCTGCCAACCATTCTGCATAGGAACAAAACGGCGGGCTGTTGATGAGGTCCTCCACCATCGCAAACTTATAGCTCCTGAACCAATGCTCGGGGAAAAGCTTGCGAAAGGCCAGCACTACTGCCTCTTGGCTCATCATGGGTAGGGCTACTCCTTTGGGGATCGCTTGAATACCTTGCAACAATGTAACTGCCCGGCTCCATTTGCCATCTGTGCCTCTGCTGCCTGGGTCGCCCCCAGGAGCCATGGCATCGAAGTAGAGTCCAATGAGAAGATCGGCCTCGCAAAGTTGCTCCATGGGACAGTCGCAAGCTAAGGCCATGCCCTTGAGCTCATGCAGGGCGTCCCACAACGGCGATGTGCGGATATGGACAATGTATCGTGCATGCCATTCTCCGGCCTCGCAATTGTGGCCTGGTGTCCAAGGCGATTTCCACTTGGTCGTCGTCAGCCGATGGTGGAAGCTGCCTCGCCCGACATAGATTGTCTGGTGCGGCAACTTGTTCTTCTCGATCATGACGTCCTGTGCGAGCTTCCTGACTGGTAACCCCGGTCGTTCGGCTCGCAGGGATTCTGTCAGCCCAAGTGTCACCGCCAAAGGTGCCATGGCCCACTCTCGCATTGCGCGAGGGTCCATGTCCAGCCAATGCTCCCGTCGCCCCACAGCCAGAAATGTGGGCATGCGAGGAACTTGCAACTTGGCCATCCCTCGACGGGCTGCCCACCAACTCGCTGAGACTGCAATGGAGAAAGCAAGGATTGCCGTGTACTCTGCCTCTTCTTTAGAAGGGTAAACTCTGATGCCCTCAGATGTGTAGGGGGTCCATTCTTGTGGGTCATGCACGTGGTGGCAATTGGCTGGGGGCCATCGCTGGATCTCCTCCACATTGTGCCGCAACACCTGATGCTTGCAACGTGCGCCACCTAAGGTGCATGCTGCGTACGATGTGTCAACCCATTGTCCAGACTCCCACATGGTCACCTCTGCTGAAGTCCACCAGTGCAAAGAACGGGCAGGATTCTCTCGTACACTGCCTCCACCTCTGTCTCTCAGCTTCTGGATCTCTCCCAAGACGTAGTTGCATGCCTTGTTGTCCATGTCAACCCTTTTGGCATCTCTGCCAGTCAAATGAGGCAGGCCATCTGGGTAGACTTCAGAACGGAGAGGGCCAGGTGCTGGCCTGCCATCTTCGAACTTCCGAGGAATCTCTCTGGCTCGGCTCTTGGTGGAGCAATCGATGGCCGCTGCAATGAAGATCACCTCTTCAAGTTGCTTGCTCAAAGATCGTTGCCTGCGCTCATCCGAGAGGTCATGGCTCGCGTCCAGCAACCAGTCTACTGTCAGGCAGCTCCAACCACAGCTGATAAAGGCTTTGGTAAAAGGGGCATTGGGACCCGCCATAAGATCCGCCATCAGAGGTCGCCCCTCCTGCAGCTCTATGCCGTCTGACCCAAAAGAGGCAGCCGCCTCCTCTTCTGGGGTGTGTCAACGCTTGCCAGTGCAATTAGCCGCCCCATGGTTGAAAGCTCCACACACTCGGTCTTTCCTGATAACCGCTGCGCAACGGTGGGCTCCTTGGGGGCATGGCTTGGCTTTGCACCCTCCACGTTGAAACTGGGGGCAAAGTTTGGTGCCATCCTTCATGGCCGTGGCCACCTGTTTGCCATTGATCGGTTTCCCCAACTTCAAAGGCGAAGTACTGGGCTGGACTTTGGATGGACTCGCAGTCGAAGCTGCCGTGGGGGCAGTGGCCTTCTTCTCCGGAGTAGCCGGCCCGGGGGCTGACCAATGCGCATCCCTGGAGGTATAGATTTCGCTGATCACCTGGCCCAGGCTCATGGTGGATTCACGGAACTTGGAGACCCATTCGCTGCGCTCCTCCACGTCCTTGGCCTGCAGCCATTGCATGCGCTGTGACGCAGGGAGCCCTGTCACTGTGCGCTTGGCCCTGAAGTAGTACTTGTAGACTACATCCATGGGGACGTTGACAAACTTCACTGTGTCGGCTCCCAGGTTGAGCTCCTGAGCAGGGTCTGGCGCTCCGGTCACCCCGGAACATCCTGCCATAGCATACGCCAAGAGCAACGTGAAAAGCCTGTCCAGGTAGTTGTCAACATCGTGGGTCACAACTTCGTCATCCTCTCCGTCCTCCAAGAAGAGCCCCTCACTCAGCTTCCTCTTCTTCTGCGATGTGGTGAGCTGGAATTGCAGGGTCTTCACCCGCCAAATGTTGTAGACGCACAGTATGCGCTTCTGCATTTCCCTGGCCACTCGGGAAATGGTGGTGTCTGCCGGGTGGATCTCTGGGGGGAAACGCATCTTGTAGCGACGCCAAAACTGCTGCTTGGTGTCTCGCAGCTCGGTCTCCCCGAGCATGGTATCGAGGTCCGACAGTGCGACCTTGGACCGATCCTGCTCCACCTGACGGTAGTAAAGCCCCACTGCGGCCCATGCTCTGCGGACCCTTGCTGTCATCAGCAGGGCCTTGTCTCCCAGGCCTAACTTGGCTACCCATGTCTCGATTGCCTGTTCTGAGGCCCAAAGGAACCGAAACTCTTGCAAGCTCTCCACCCCTAAGCGGAGAAGGGCCTCCACTACCCCATCATCCAATAAGAAGTTGTCACCCAACTTCCTAAGGACTTCTTCGGGGGAACCCTTTTCCAGGGGGACTTTATCAGTCTCCATGGCCTGATCTTGAGGACACCCCTCTAGCTAAGGCCCAGGGATCCCTCCCTTTGACTGAAAACTGCGCCTCGGGTCTCCCCCGTGCAGTGTGCTCGAACGGCCTGACATGACAGATAGGACGCTGTTCCGCAAAAACTAAAATACAAAACATGCGTCAGATTTGAAAAGACAACATGGGCATCACATGAACTCACCTTCATGGAGTCACCTGATGACGTCAAATGTCCCGCTGGAGTCCCCCTCCTGCGTGTCCGACATGCCAGGACCAAAATAATGAAAAAGAAATGAGTCACTCATGACAGTTGCGGTTACCACAGTGGGCCCCCCACTGTAACCTAGCAGCTTGATTTTTCAAACGCACTCGATGTCACTGCTGGGGGCGGTCATGCAGGCTGGATGTAAGCTCTTATCCGAGCCCCGAGCTGATGAATTTGGCTCTCCATGGCCGGAACGGGCCTATGCGGCTAAGTCAGCGCAAAGGCCAAAAATTCGGCTTGGTCGATCAGGCTGGTGGCCACCATGATGCCGGTGCTCGTCGGAGGCACTGGTCACACCAGGGACGCTCCCAGGCTAGGGCCTCATAGATGTCCGTGGACATGTACGGGTTCACCAGGCGCTTCGCCTTCCCGTCAGCCTGCTTGTGCTGGCACAAGGTGATGCCATCCTCGACCGTGACATGTGTGCTGGAACGCTCTGTGGCTGCATACCCCTGGGGTTCAGGATGCTGTGTCCCCACGGCTGTGTCCTGGAAGGTCTTATGCAGCCACTTTTTCATGCCTTGGTCCTTGATCACCTTGTGAAGCTCTGTGTCCCGGCGACTCTCCACGAAGTTGTTGGCCGCCTCAATGGACTCGCCTTCCAGCAAGGCTCGGCAGAGAATGCCTAGATAGGCCCCACGGTGTCTCCCTTTGATGCAGTGCACTAGGACATTGTCACCGTGCCAAACCGTGTTCTTCACAGCTGGCCACACATCTGTCCATTGCTCATTGCGCTCCTGGCTGTAGGCCGCCGCAAAGGTCATCAACTGAGCTCCCGGGAGGGTCACCCCCCCCGGCTCTCAGGACCATGCGGGAAGCAGCAAATCTGCAGTGCCGTCTTGGGGAACCTATCCATGGTCTGCTGCATTGGAAGTCCCGCCAAGTAGAGGCCACCTCCCTTCCGTGACTGCCAGATGCATGTTGGAGCCTGGGCTGTCCCTGAGCCAACACCCAACCTTTCGAGGTGCATGTCCAAGGTATCACCCGCCGCCTTCCCACGGCCTTTCTTGGGCATGGCCTTGATCTGTGGCTTTCCAGGGGCTGCCATACGCTTGGGGGTTGTGGCAGTCGCCATTGGCTTAGGGGTAGTAGCCGTAGCCTTTGGAGGCGTCTTTGGGGCTGCAATCGCCGGCGCCTTAGGCGGTGTCCTCGGTGCAGCGCTGCCTCGGGCTCTCTTAACGGCTGAGCGCATAGCCTCTGCCACCTCATCATCGGTTGCTCCACTTGCCCCGGTCCTCTTTCTGCCGAACTGAGCCTTCGCTCCAACGGCTGCCGGCACCAAGGATGCCGAAGGCTTGGGGGCTGCCGGGACTGCGGTCTCAGCGAGCACTGCGCGCTTGATGCGGCACACACCAGCGCCGTGTTTGCCACCGCATGCCCGTCCCGATTTTTGTAAGACGGCACATAAGTGCACTCCGAAGGGACAGGAGTCTGCTTCGTTCGGGCACGAATCCGTCTGGTAGTCTGGGCAGATGGCCTTGCCGTTCTTCAGGGTGGCTGTCAACACTTTCCCCTGAAGGTGGTCCGGCATTTGGGGGGCCGGTGCCGCTTCTGCCTCCTGGCGGGCTTGTTGCGCGGCTTCGACAAATTGCTGTGACAGTTTGAGCCTCTTCTTCACATCCTGAAAGTTGTGGGAGGAGGCCCACATTGGTTGCCTGTCCTGCCTCAGCAACCGGTCTGCCTCTGCTAAGCCGTGGACCCGGGCTGCGTCTAGCTCTGACTGCGGGATCGCCTCCCACAGCAGGTTGCTAGTCAGCTTCGCTGTCGCACCCCAGATCAGTGATTTCACCTTGATCGACGCGGCGTATTTGGCCGACGAATAGTGGAAGGCCATTGCACCCACTTCTGGCACCTCGCCCTTGGCTTGCCAGTCACCCAGGGCGGCCATTTCTTCAGGCTTGCATTCCAACAATTGGGCCACCGTGGGTGCCATCCTTCTCCAACTGTAGGTGGTCAGGTCTTCAGGATTGTCGAGGAACACGGACATTTCCTGTTGCATCGTTTCTTGAACTTCAAGGATCGTCCAAGGGCGTCCTTCGTCCGAAAAACAAAGACCTGCCAGCCTCTGCCTTGCCGGTGCCAGTGTCCTGTAGGCCTCCAACACCTCCTTGGCCCAAAAGAACCCATTGGCAAAGGTTGCCGGCACTGCAAAGTCGAATCCCTCACGAGCATGCCTTTGTTTGCCTTTGGGACACCTGCAATGGAGGAATGCAGCGGTGAGGCGTCGAGGTTCCGTTCGAGATATATGCGCATACCTCAAACAGCCAAACGCCATGATCCAAGGGGCCAGGAGGACTGACCACCTTTCATCGCCTACCGCATGCAGTTCCATGATGCGGTCCTCCAAGGCCTGCACCAAGGGTGGCTCGACCACCGGAGCTTGCCCACGCTGCCCAGTCGCCCTGGGTGTTGTGGGAACTTGCAAGTTGCCCAGCTCAAGATCCTGGTCGGCATTCTTATTCATCCACTTCAAAGCTTGGAGTGCCCGTGCTGGTGCCGCTGTGTGGTTCAGGAACTGGTCAAGGTCGACCATTCCGGGAGGAGCGGGTCGCCCCCGGCTCTCCAAGAAGGTCCTCAGCTCCAACCAAGTGTTGACCACTCTGTCAATGGTGGCCTTTTCAGCGTCCTTCACCTTCTTTTCGGCGATCCTCCTGCACGTCTGCTTCCATTCAGCTTTGAGGGTGTCGGTCAAAATGCCGGCTGGCTTGTACGCGCCCATGCCAACAAACATTGAAACCACGCCGTTCACCCTCTTCTGGACGGCTTCACTCAGGTTTTTGTCGACGTTGATGGCTCTGGGCTTCTTCTTGTAGATCGTCTTGCGCGCTGGGCGCAGAGTGACGTAACCCTTGGGGTGGTCCTCCACGACTTTGGCTCCAGCGGCAAGGAGGGTTTCTTCGACCCTTGCTCGCGTCTGCAACCAGTCATCGGCGACATGATGGCCAGCGAGTCCAACGACTTGATCGTAGTCTGTGTAGGCATAGGCAAAGTCATTGTCATCCAGAAGGCCTTCATTCTCCCTCCATTGGCGAGCCCTCTGAGCAGCAATCATCATTAAAGAGTCGGCCGCCCTCCATCCTGGTGCAGGGTCACCCCCTGACGAAGATGAGGCTGCCGCCTGAGCTGCATAGTAGCCTTTTCCGCCTGATGCCATGGCACTGCACCCTAACAGAATTGCTAAGGTGCGGAGAGCAAAAAGATGCTGCGGTGACTCCAGAGGTGCCTCCTCTGTCATAGCATCAACCTTCAGCGAACATCTTCTTACGGCCTCCACAAACTGTGCATGGCTGCCTCCATGTATAGCAGTCACTACACATGCCAACGCAGCAGGCCCAACACACGCGCCTGGTGGGGTCGCCGCACTCCGTGCATGCAGTCCCCAGATGCTGGACTCTGGCTTCTTGGCTTTCCAGCCATCCACAAAGAGCTCGATGAGCCCTGGCGCCCTCTCTCCCCCATGCCGGCCAGGGTCGCCCCCTGGGGGCCCTGGGGAAGTGACGCGGCTCGAGAAAGATCGGCAGGAGCTCGTGCGGGCCCACACATCGAAGCCAGACCCTCCATTGCTCGAAAAGCTCGCCCAGACCCAGCTGCCCAGCGTCGCCCGCTGAACATCTGAGCTGGAGTCCGTAGAGCTCTTGGGGCACCACGTCCTCGGCCACTTTGAAGTTCGTGTATGCCGAAACCAGCAGGAGATCCATGGGTTCCTGGTGCTGGTAGTAGTACTCCCAAGCATCCGCAGGCGCCACATCATCAGGCAGCACAACTCCCCGGCTATTCCACAAGCCAAGCCACGGGAACTTGAACCCACCCACATGAGCTGCGCAACGTGGACATCCATCAAGGCAGCAGGGCATTTTCGGCAAGGGGGGGAACAACTCACAATCTGTCCCAGTAGTGAGAACGTAGGGGGAGTGCAACACCTCGATACCATGCATCCAGCATGTGTATGCTGCTGGGCCCGAATCCTCCCTTGCCAGCCTCTCCACGTGGTTCTTGAATTCCAAAAACGCAGCCGCATGCAGGATCTTCGCCTCAGTGGCTGCTGGGATATCAATGCCTGGGAGTTTGCGCTGCATACAAGGTCACCCCTTGTGTTGAGTTTGAACCAACCAATCAAGGTCAAGTAAGGTCGCCCCTTACAATGACCGAGAAAGAAAACAGCAATGAATGCTATTTTGGTTCAAGTTTACTTGAGCCAAAATGATAGCATTCATTGAACACTTGAAGATGATACATGCACACCCAAGCCTGCCAAACTCGATGCATGGGTATATATATATACATACAAAGGTTTAGCGATCTAAATAAATAATTAGCATCCTTTGCCAACAGCTGGTCAGTTATTTTTGCGTAGCGATGGATTCCGACCTTGGGGGTCGCTTGGAACGTGCCAGGGCTTGTCCCGGCCACTGCCCGACCATCCACAAGCACAATTGTCCGCAACCTTGCTTGAGATGTTACAAGTGGGAAGCTCGGAATTATTCATGCTTCATTCATGACATTTTGCGCATCAAAATCAAGTTTTTGTGGCAGGCACAATACCTTGCATGGTCCTTGCACAAATTAAGTTGCTTGTGTGAGGCAAGCACAGTACTCCGGAGATTTGCAGTTGCATATGAGGTGGTGCAGAATCTGCTGCTACCTGATTCTCAAACGAACGACTTCCAAGTGGGTGCCGCACAAGAGTGTCTGACAGGTCGTGTCCAACGAGAGTGTCGTAATTGCAGGAGTGTCTGACAGGAGTGTCTGAGAATCGTGTCCCACAATAATCTCTTCCAAAAGTGTCTTACGCAAGTGTCCTACAGAAGAGTCTCTCACAAGAGTGTCCTACAAAGGTTTCCAGCATGCGCACCTTCTTGCAAGAGTGTTTGTCTTACAGGAGTGTCTCACGAAAGTGTTTCGCAAGACTGTCTTTCACGAGAGTCAGACAGGAGTGTCCCCACAAGACCCCACAAGCGTGGCACCCCAGGATCATTTACCAGACTCTTACAGCAGTGTCTTACAAAAGTCTCTCACAGGAGTGTTACTACTTCCAAGGGCGTCGTATAAGAGTGTCCTTTTAGGGGGTTCAGGGAAAATCTACAGAAACGCATGGGTCTTTACAACCCAAATATAATATATGATATATGCTTTTCCTGCAGCTTTTCCCTTCAAATCCTTCAACCAATTCTTGGATACCACAGCAGTGTCCGATTACAATGTTTGATGAGACTGCGGGTTGAGTGTCTGTCAACATTAGCATAGCGTTTTCGTAACAGCTTGCTGCAGCATTGACTGAATACGTTTCATTGGTATATATGTTTTTAAGAAACCTGTACAACCAGCTTGTGATGTGCATTGGGCTTTGTGGGTTCCCTCTGGTTTCTTTTAGCGTAATCAACATGTGAAGAAAAAGGCATAGGGAGATAATGAGACATATGGTCAGCAAGACACATGGAGAGACAGACAGAGGACGAGAGACGTAAAGATATCATTTGAGAAGAGAAAGATGAAGAAAGTTAGAGACAAGTTCGAACATCTTCAAATACGGACAACTTGATCGAGATGCTGTGATGATAAGTAATGATGATTGATGCGTCTGTAGATGGTACAAAAAACTTGAGGTAGATTCAGATAGATATGAGATTAAGAGATCAGTAGACAGGACAGAGAACTTGAAAACAAGAAACTGCACTCTTTTGACAAGCACAAGATGGGAAAAGTTCACGGTGGTAGAAAAAGGTGGGTAACATGTGCTGACATGTGCTGAGGTCAAGAAGGAAAATTCAATAGAGGCAACTTGACATTGCTCGACACATTACTCGAAAAATAAATTGACAGAGGCAGAGGGGAAAGGCTACAAGGATCCAAATTCGGTACTCACCCTGTGGCCCTGTCCTGTTCCACTAACAACTTGGATCTCTTGAGCTTCTTCTGGGCTGAGGCGTACGAGTCCTTTACCCTGGCTTCAAACTCTTCAAACGTCATCAGGTTGGTCCCGGCATCCGCCTCGTAAAGTCAGGCCCAGTTGACAGCAAACAGCGAAAATTCGGGACCGTTGAAGGGACCAAATACTTGGCTAGCCATGATTTCAAGATTGACCTACCCGCTGGAAATCAAAATTTGTAGTTGGTATGTCCTGTTCATCATGGTCTTCCGCAGTTTTCCAATGCCAGGTTTCAACAGTTTCCCAGAGACGCTCTCCAGTTTGCCCCGGCCTCCATCTTCATTATTCCTTTGTGCTTCTGCAGCAACTCATGTCCTTTGGCCGCACAGGATGGATCAGATTCAGAGCAATGCTCTGCAACGGTTGAACATAGGAAAGTGAACGCAGCAAGGCGCAGGATGGTGGCCATACTGCAAATGCTTAGAATGCTACAGCTTTCTCTCCGCAAATTGAGGAGAACCAGCTTGAGCCAAGGAAGCCACGAAATGTTCAGCAGATGATATCTGTGATTTGTTGCGGGGGATCACCTCAGAGACGTGTGGCCGGGTATGGGTCAATGGGTCACCCCAAAATATAGATTGTTTAGTACAAAAATGTACAAAAAATGACCCATTTACAGGCCAAAACAGGTACAGTATCCCAATGGATACCAATGATTTGAATACTGTACCCACATCAAAAAAGAGGTCAGTCTTCGAAACGTAAACCTACTTACCCTGCACTTGGCATTGCAGAGTGGTTCCTCCAAACATCACTTTTTGGGAGAGTTAGTCACTATTTGAACACTGAAAGGTGATGTTTAACTCTGATCAAAGGGTGACATTTAAGGACTGGATGAAGGATTGCATCTTGCGTCGCCTCAGTACCAGACCCTGTGCGCCAATCAGAGCAGCGATGAGGGCTCAAGCACTTCCTGTTCCAAGTTGTCGGACTCTTGGCATGACCATCCTGAGTGTTGTTATTCACTTGCCAAGCTGAAGGCACGGAAGTCCAATGACCTGACATATGCCGACTCAGGTTTCTGAACGGCAACTGAGGGCAGCACCGAACGGAGTTCCTGGGCATCGCTTGGTGAAAGTGATTATCCCTCACCCAGCTGGCACTACAAACACACATACACCGTAAACTCTAGATGGCCAATCTGCAGATGGACGAGAAAAACATTAAAAGAAACAACCTTTCAAACGTTGGATAATTCTCGGGATAGAAACTGTGGGAGTTGAAACCAGCGTCCAAATTCATTCACAGACACAAAGCCCAAGAAAGGGCAAGAAAGCTCTGCGTCTTTTCGCGCTTTCTCTTTTCAAACGACTCGTAAGCCGCTGGAGTGGCTGGTCAAACTCCGCCCTGCAACATTTTGCACCAGAGGTCTGGAGGTCTGGACACCCGCTCCAGCGAAAGGGAAAAACCTGAGGCGGCACCTTTGGTGTCCCCAGGATCCAGACGAAAGCCGACGGCACGACGATGCACGACGGCACGGCGGCACGGCTACGAAGACTGCTGCGATTTACTACTCAAAAATGGAGCTTCCGAGGAATTCACAGGCGATGCTGGTGGGCATCAAGGTGTACTCTGAGGTCTGCCAGGGGGTGGCCCAACTCAAATAGTTGGCCAACTCCTGTTTGCGAAATTGCACGGTTGCATCCTCACTCTCTGCATTCTCGACATCTGCACCCACCACTGCCCGCAAGGCAGGAATTTCATAATGCAGGGTGGAGTCAAAGATGACATCTGCACTTGCTGCAAATGGAAAAATGTTCATCTGCTCTCCAGCGGCCACCGATGAGAACTTGTGCATCACACGTGCTGCATCCACACCCCGAGTGCGTACATCCCGGCCGATGCGCCGCAGCAGGCGGAATTTCCTCTCGGGCATGACACACAGGTTGCCAAGACGGGCACCGGACCAGGGGCCGATCAACACCTTGAAGAGACTCACATTTCCAAAAGCTGAGAGGAACTTTGGATGCAACCCGAAGATGCCCTCAATGATCAGCACAGCTTGTTTTGGCAGCTGCAGAATGTTGCCCGTCTTTTCCTGGATGGTTCCCGTCTTGAAGCAGAATTTCGGAAGCTCAACTGCTTTGCCATCCAGAAGTGCTTCCAAATCTTCCTTGATCTTTTCAATCCTCAGGGACCCTGGATCCTCGAAGTTCAGCTCTCCCTTGGCATCCCGTGGATGTGTTGGATCTGCCCGAGCCTTGAAATACATATCGCATTCCAAGGGTCGCGCCTCCAAACCCCTGGCCTGAAGATGCAGCGCCAAGCGCGCTGCAAAGGTAGTCTTGCCACTACTCGAAGGTCCTGCCGACAGCAGTCGACAGCCCGAAAATTTGGGTCGAGTCATTGGGGTATGGACCCATCTTGAGGGGGGTGATCACAGAGATGTAGCCTACCACATATGAAGGCATCCAGGTCTGAAATCCGAAAATTGTTATACATGAAATCCCAAATCCTCATATGTTTTGGTTTGAGAAACTATTCAGGTCCCAATTTTTGTGGATTACAGCATTTGTTGTTGGTGGAATCCTTGTTTTCTGTGACCAATCACCATCCTTGTGGGACGGATACATATACATATATATATATATACATAAACATATTAATACACCACATAGAAGGAGATCTAACGTTTCTTTGATAAATATCAACTTTTAGGGTGACAACTCTATCTCACATGGAAAAATGAGGCTCCTGCCACAACCACAGCACAGGACTTCTCTGCTGCTGCCGCCGCGATCCGGCTGCTGAGCTCCGCGAAGGTGTTGTTCTGCAAGGTTTCGGCCTGGCCGGGAGCGAAGTCTAGCATGAAAAATGGGGAGTTAACCATGGCCAACTGTCCCACCAACGACCATTACACTGTTGGGGTATTGAATGGACCCACCTTAAATTGCTCGTTCTCAGAAGTGAACCCTCCAAATGTTGAGGATTACAAAAATTTGAGCCCAGCTCAACACTTGCTGGCAACAGCACTTTGGTTCTATCCCTCTCTTTGTCATCGCTTCCACACATCCCAACCCCGCCTGCAAGGCCATGTTGGTTTGTTTCCCCTCTGCTGCGGCAGCATTACACTCCTGTATCCCCAGCTGCATCGGCAGCTGGGCTCCCAGCTTCCCAAAGCGCCCCGGCACCACGGCATCCAATGCCACGCTGGGGCCCAGTAGCTGGAACTCTCCCGGCCTTTCAGCGGCCCGGATCTGCCAGGGCACCCCTTTCAAGCTGCTGGGCAGCGCCACCGGCTGCACCGCCACGGTGCGAAAGGTGTCCTGGTTGAAGTGCACTAGGTGCAGCCCCAAACTGCTGCAGTCGATGGATTTGGCAAAGTCCTGGCACTTGGGAAAGTTGGACGAAAGGAGCTGCACTGCCTCTGGCTTTGGGAGGACCTGCAGCTCGATACTGGAGTCCAAAATCAATGCTTTCACCTGGCCGGGGGTGATCATCTCCAATTTTTCAGGGAAAATCTGAAAATCTCACAGTATATCCAGTACCTATAACGAAACTCAATTCGTAGCTCCTTGGCTACCCCTTTGGTAAATTGGGAATATGGATCCAACGATAGCTCCCAACAGCTCCCTACATTCACCACCCCAAAGTCCACTGGTTTATCACATAGAATTGCCATGTGCGGATCTCCCGGAGATCCCCCATCTATGTATGTATGTATGTATGTATGTATGTATGTATGTGTTTATTTATTTATTATTTTATGTAATTTTTTATTTATGGATTCATATATATATATATATATATCCATATCCATATATATATATATCCATATCCATATATATATATATCCCCAAATATTCCCCATTTTCAGATCCAAATGCTGTGTCCTCCGGCCTTCTCAGCGAGCTGCGTAGCGAAGGCCTCACAGTCGCTCTTCGACCACGTCTTAGCGCAGCTCACGGAGAAGCCCAGAAAGGCCTCAGCTCCGGAGCACGCGAAAAAATAAACATGCGATGTTCACAACCTGTTGGAAAAGTTATAGCAAAAATGAAGATTGTAGTGATTAAGGCGGTTGAGGTCGAACCATGTCAAAGCAATATAGTGTTTAAATGTGTTTAATGATGTTTAATGCATAAATTGGCGTCGTTTGAAGGGTTCGTTTCTATCTCACGGGGGTTGAACTAACTTATCAGGGTTTAAAACAGAAGGGAAATATGGAATCATTTTTTTGGCCACGAAAAAGGTGTACTTCCAGGCAATCTAAGCACCAAAAATGCGGGACGATCGGATGGTCGGCCACCAAAAATGTGACCATGAACGGTGGGTTCATCTGTGAAAACTTTACTGGTTAAGCGGCCAAAAAGTTGGAATTCACAGTGTTTCACAAGCCCAAGGTGGAAGACATGAGAGAGCTGTGGGTAGCACCCTTTTGTTTCAGCCATCTCAAACCAGCAGCACGCACTGCGCCAGCGTCCCCCAGCTCAACCACTTCACAGGGCCAGTCTTTACTTCTACGCCCTCTGCCCATAGCTTAAGCCTTAACCACTGGTCCCCACAAGTCCATAGAAGCTGGCAAACAAACGTCCAAATGAATCCAACCCCTATCCAAAAAGAATTAACTTGAGAGTTAATTCACCAGGGTCCGAAGCAGCAAGAATTAACTCTGGAGGTAAATCCTTGGAAGAGAGTAGTGGATCACCACAATCTAAAGAATTAAACTCCAGAGTTAATACCTTCAAACTCTTGTTTTTACTCTATTTCCAAGCGAAAATACGTCAATAACCAAAAAGTGGGACTGTTCTGGATCCTCGAATCCTCAAACATCTCTCAGCATTTCGTCTCTGTGGAAGATCACATCATTTGCTTGGAAATCTCCCAATCATGTGGTAGACGCAATTCAAAATCTCCAATATGACAGATGGTTGACCATCCCAACTGCAAATCACCAATCCAATTAAGAATGAAAAGTGAGCAAAATGGGAAATGTCAACATCCAAACCAGTCTTCTCCCAACCATCGGTAGTGGCATCCCACGTTCCCCCGCGGGCCTCAGGAGTCGAAGGCATCTCCTCCACACGAACTTCTCCGGAGGAGCCCTTGAGGCTAAAAGAGGCCGTGGCCACAAGCAGCACCAAGGTTTGCAGGGCCAGCCTGGGGCTCTGGGATGCTCTGGGTCAAGTTCGGCTATCATGATTCAGCTTGAAATGTTGGGGTTACATATTATATACATATTATATACATATTAGATACATATTATATACCTATTATATACCTATTATATGAATATTATATACATATTATATACATATTATATACATATTATATACATATTATATACATATTATATACATATTATATACCTATTATATACATATTATATACATATTATATACATATTATATACATATTATATACATATTATATACATATTATATACATATCATATACATATTATATACATATTATATACATATTATATACATATCATATACATATTATATACATATTATATACATATTATATACATATTATATACATATTATATACATATTATAAACATATTATAAACATATTATATACATATTATATACATATTATATACATATTATATACATATTATATACATATTATAAACATATTATATACATATTATATACATATTATATACATATTATAAACATATTATATACATATTATAAACATATTATATACATATTATAAACATATTATATACATATTATATACATATTATATACCTATTATATACATATTATATACCTATTATATACCTATTATATACATGTTATATACCTATTATATACATATTATAAACATATTATATACCTATTATATACATATTATATACATATTATATACATATTATATACATATTATATACCTATTATATACATATTATATACATTATATACGTATTATATACGTATTATATACGTATTATATACGTATTATATACGTATTATATACGTATTATAAACATATTATATACGTATTATATACATATTATATACATATTATATACATATTATATACATATTATATACATATTATAAACATATTATAAACATATTATATACATATTATATACATATTATAAACATATTATAAACATATTATATACATATTATATACATATTATATACATATTATATACATATTATATACATATTATATACATATTATATACATATTATATACATATTATAACCATATTATATACATATTATATACATATTATATACATATTATATACATATTATAAACATATTATAAACATATTATATACATATTATATACATATTATATACATATTATAAACATATTATAAACATATTATATACATATTATATACATATTATATACATATTATATACATATTATATACATATTATATACATATTATAAACATATTATATACATATTATAAACATATTATATACATATTATATACATATTATATACATATTATATACATATTATATACATATTATAAACATATTATAAACATATTATATACATATTATAAACATATTATATACATATTATATACATATTATATACATATTATATACATATTATATACATATCATATACATATCATATACATATCATATACATATTACATACATATTATATACATATTATATACATATTATATACATATTATATACATATTATATACATATTATATACATATTATATACATATTATAAACATATTATATACATATTATATACACATTATATACATATTATATACATAGTATATACATATTATATACGTATGTATTATATACGTATTATATACGTATTATATACGTATTATATACATATTATATACATATTATAAACATATTATATACATATTATAAACATATTATAAACATATTATATACATATTGTATACACATTATAAACACATTATAAACATATTATATACATACTATATACATATTATATACATATTATATACATATCATATACATATCATATACATATTATATACATATCATATACATATCATATACATATCATATACATATCATATACATATCATATACATATTATATACATATTATATACATATTATATACATATTATATACATATTATATACATATTATATACATATTATAAACATATTATATACATATTATATACATATTATATACATATTATATACATATTATATACATATTATATACATATTTATACATATTATATACTGATTATATACATATATTACATATTATATACATATTATATACATATTATATACATGATATATACAATTATAAACTTTATTACAATTTATTACTTTATATACATATGATATACATATTATATACCATATTATATACATATATATACATTTATATACATATTATATACTATTCTATACATCTATATACATATTATATACATATTATATACATTATTATTAACATAATTTATATACATGTTATATACATATTATACACATATTATATACATATTATACACATATTATATACATATTATACACATATTATATACATATTATACACATATTATATACATATTATACACATATTATATACATACTATATACATGTTATATACATGTTATATACATATTATATACATGTTATATACATATTATATACATGTTATATACATGTTATATACATATATTATATACATATATTATATACATATATTATACACATGTTATATACATATTATATACATATTATATACATACTATGTACATATTATATACATGTTATATACATATTAGATACATGTTATATACATATTATATACATGTTATATACATGTTATATACATATTAGATACATGTTATATACATGTTATATACATGTTATATACATGTTATATACATGTTATATACATACTATATACATATTATATACATGTTATATACATGTTATATACATGTTATATACATGTTATACACATGTTATATACATATTATATACATGTTATATACATATTAGATACATGTTATATACATATTATATACATCTTATATACATATTATGTACATATTATATACATGTTATATACATGTTATATACATATTATATACATATATTATATACATATATTATATACATGTTATATACATGTTATATACATGTTATATACATGTTATATACATGTTAGATACATGTTATATACATGTTATATACATGTTATATACATGTTATATACATATTATATACATATTATATACATATTATATACATATTATATACATATTATGTACATATTATATACATATTAGATACATGTTATATACATGTTATATACATGTTATGTACATATTATATACATATTATATACATGTTATATACATGTTAGATACATGTTATATACATGTTATATACATGTTATATACATGTTATATACATATTATATACATGTTATATACATATTATGTACATATTATGTACATATTATATACATGTTATATACATGTTATATACATGTTATATACATGTTATATACATGTTATATACATATTATATACATGTTAGATACATGTTATATA
>CAMXCT020001539.1:0-20000 GCA_947184155.2 Cladocopium goreaui
TTGCAACTGTCACGCTCATCTGGGCGCCTGCCACCCGAAAAAGGGAACAAATGTGCAGCTTGCAAGTGTCGCATTCTCATCTGGGAGCCTGCCACCGCCTAAACGTCAAGAATATCCAGTTTGCAGCTGTCACATTTTCGCCTGGGGGCCTGCCACCGCCAAAAAAAAAAGTAAAGAAGGTTAGCTTTCAACTTTCAACTACCACAGTCATCTGGGAGTCTGCCACCACAAAAATGAACAAATGTGCAGCTTGCAAGTGTATCATCTGGGGGCCTGCCATCAAAAAAATGTCAAATCCAGATTGCAAAACAGAAGGTGGGATAGATTAGAACTTTTTTTTCACACAAAGGAAGATTGATATGATTTAAAAAAACCTTATTCTATCCCACCTCGACAAAAGTTCATCTACCAGATTTCAGGAAACTGGGAATTTTTTGTTGGTTTACTTCCAGGTGAGAATGCGACAGCTGCAAGTTGATTTTTCCTGTTATTTTTTTTCCGGTGGCAGGCTCCCAGGTGAAAATGTGACAGCTTCAAACTCGATATTATTGACGTTTTTGCGGTGGCAGGCTCCCAGGTGAGTGCGGCAGTTGAAAACTGAACCTTTTTAGATTTTTTTTTGCGGTGGCAGGCTCCCAGGTGAAAATGTGACAGCTGCAAACTGGATATTTTTGCCGTTTTTGCGGTAGCAGGCTGCAAATATGTAGAATCCCAAATAAGGATCTTTATGCTCGCGTGCGTGCAGTCTACTTACCGCGAAACAACGAGTTACACCTTACTACAACGTCTCCCCGTCAAAAACGCCGTAAACAACCAGCAAAACCGAAATCACATGGTTGCTTCCCTTGAAGCAAAACAAAGATGTCACATGTTGTGACTGCTTCTTACAAACAAAACAAACGAACTCACTCAAACTGATTTGTTTTGAGTTGGTTGGTTTGAAAAAATTGTTCTCGTGGTGAATAAGCCATGAAACAAAAAACGAATTCCGCTCATCCGGTGGTGACATTTCATGTCATGTTGAAAATGACGTAAATTACTCATTTTCAGACAAACCTATATTATATATATATAAGTTATCGGCTAAGACGCCAAGTCTAGAAGTCATCCTTCCAAGTTACGCGCAGAAAAAACGCATGTGAAAATAAAACCAAAAATAACATGTGACATGCGGACATGTGAAAAACTGCCGTCGACAAGTTGAAGCTGAAACACACTTGCACATTCAGTTTTCTTTTTCCTGTCAAAGCATGGGGAAAATCTTAAATTGTTCCAAGCTGGATCACACTGGCACGTTGACACAAAACCCACTTGAATCCAAACATTTCTTGAGAAAAAGAAATGAGTGACCCCGTTTGCATTACACATGTTAAATGACAAGCAACATTCATTGATCGTTGCACGTTTGTTTAAACTGACAGTTGGTGCATTCATGTTTGTGAATCATCTCACAAGGTTGGAACATCTCCAACTGAACATCTGACATTTAAAATACAAGACGGAAACGCGATAGTTTCACGCCAGCTTCATGGATGATCGCTGTGTTCAAGCCGATCTAAGCGTCACGTGCTAGGTCCCAACAAAGAGCGGGAAATCAGACAGGGTGGCACACTCTGTTTCAGAAAGCCTGCCGGGTCTCCAAACCAAAGTCCAAATGGTCAAGCGCAACGCTTAACCTATCTATAAACCGCTATTGACAAGTCAACTGCAAACGTCCCCCAGCGTTTTGCGCGAGCCCGCGCAGGCGAAAGGCACATGGACATGTGATAAGAGGCATTTCGTGTGGAAATTTGCAGGGAAAATGCCGGACCCGTATTCCAAGGCAAGCATTTTGTGCGAGCCTGCGCAGTCAAAATGCACATGGACATGTCACAAGAAGCATTTTGTGGTATGTCACCCACACATTACTACCACAATTTCAGCGTTGATGCAAACGTCGGGCAAATAAGACAACATGTCGGTGAAAATGGGCCACTCTTCAATGGTATCTCCCTGCCAAGTGGCCGCAAAAGTAGTTGCACTGCTGGCCCGCGCATCTGATTGACACCGGCACACAAGGGCATCTTCAGCCCTCAAAAGATGAAGGTCGAAACTGCCCGAAATAAAAAATCATCATTTGCACAATCTCCAATGATGTTTTGTTTTGTTCCACGTGAGAAGAGGAGGAAATAAGTAAATAAAGGGAAACGAGGACAAGCAAATGACCCCATCAGAGTAGTGAGTCCGTGCACAGCAGACAAGCGTTACCGACCCGCTAAAACTTTACAACACTCAAAACTAGAAATGCTTCTGGAGGAAGTAAGCCAGGCCTCCGTTGTGATAGTAAATCCTGGTCGCTTCATGGGGCGGGATGTTCCTCGCAAAAAAGCAGCTTAAACATCGTCGCATTGCAGAACGTCAGTTACTCATCTAAACACTATGTCATACAACAGGTTGAACATCGATCCTTCAAACACAGATGCTGCTGTTCATTGATGCAACCTTGAAAGTCATTAACACCTTTTGTCATGCGCACTAACCGGCGCTAAGGTGAAGAAAACCAAAGCTTTGCTGTTCCCCAGCGGTGCGCACTAACTGGCGCCCCAGTGAAGAAACTACAATGTAGCCAAGGTTGAAAAGACTACACACTCGCCTGAGTTTGGCGTGAAAGCAAAAAAACAAGTCCTCTTTGCTCAATCGGCCAGCTTTGGCGATGAGTCTCTTCTGCTTTTTGCTTTCGCTTTTCAGCGTTTTGCTGACGTCTTTCAGCGAAGCTTTCAACTCCTGCCTTCTCCGCTTAAGGTCGCCCAGCACGTCAGTCATAGTAGTAGAGATCACAGGCGCAGCCACGGAGGAGGTCACAGCGGCACCGTCAGCCATAGAGCCCATAGAGGTCGCAGCTGCCAAATCATGCGCGCCGTCAGCCATGGAGCCTATGGAGGTCACAGTGGGGTCACTACTGGCCCAACAGCAGGGTTTTTCGTCTCTACAAATTCAATCAGAGCCGTTGAACAGGCATGCACAGTTAGCCAGCGCAGCTGTTTCCACACTGAACAAATGCTGGTCAGGCACCAGCAAAACGGCTCCATGTTTTGAACTGTCTGACGGTCCTTTTTCAGACCTCCGCAACGTTCTGTCATTGTATCTTCACTCCAAATTACGAGTGAACAGCAGGGAATATGTTTTGCTTGTACAGCGTTGTCTCGGCCAGAGGGAGGCTATCTGGGATTGCGTCGGCAAACTGTCCTGCACTGTCGGGTCTAAGCCCAGTGCTTGAAGGTCCTTGGTCAAAAGATTGATATTTCCATCAAGTGCACAAATGGCTTGAAAGGCTTTAGCCCAAGAACGTGCCTGCAGCCAAGCAGGCATTTTGAAAAAAATCTGGAAAAACAAGGCTTTGGTCACTTCGTGACCCTCGGCCCGCAGCTTTTGAATTTCACCAGCAAAAAAAGCCTTGAAGGCTCTGAAACAAAAGACATCTGCCACCTGAAGTTGAGGAGTGAGACCAGTTGGCACGCAAGCCATAAAGAGTTGCAGGCTTCGTGCCTTTTGCAGCACGGACTGCGTGATGTGGCACGGAGCCAGGTCCATGGTCAGAGTTGGCTGGCGAACTGCTGCCAAGGCCTCAAAGCAGCTGCTAGCACCTCCAAAATTTCACACATGACAACAGATGTGTTCCACGACGAAGCTAATCTCCATATACATAAGGAAGGTGGGGCTGCAGCAAGTAAGTCTTCGTAAAGCTTTTTGGGGCACAAGTGCTTGTTGCAAAGCACAAAGGAAGGCAAGCACTTTTGCACGGCTTCATTTTCACAAAGCACAGCAACGAATGTTGCGCTGCCGCGTCTCAGAAGCTTTGCCCCTGCATGGGAAGTCCAACCACGAGCTTTGGACGCTACCAGTCCCACGTGCGGTTTCTCTGGAAAGCGCATGCAAGTCTCGTCTAAGTTCAACAAAAGAAGCTCGGTCCAGTGTAGTTCTGCGTTGCAAATGTTGCAACCATTGCCAAAAAATTGCCACCTGCACAACGAAAACGACCCCACTTCCTGGCCCCCAAAAATGACCCCAGTTTTAGTTCCCCTACATAAAAAAGATCTAGTTTTGGGGCCGCTCAGCGGCCCCAGATTTGAGGCCCCACCTTGCCCTTTTCAATTTCAGGTTGGCACGACCATGCTCGACGATATAAACCCCAGCGCTTGCGAAAGCGCTGCACCCATGCAATTCTTCCACGATAGCCAATGCAGCGACTGGACGGCTCAAATGCTTCGTACATGGCGTACACATCCGCCAAACTTGGAACCACTCCTCGAAGATTAAGCTTTTCAATCTCTTTGACCAACAAAACTTCAGCCACCTCCTTGCGAACTCGGGCGCGGATACTCGCATCAAGAGGCACAGAGACCGCTATTTCCTCCACTAAGTCCAGCGTGGGGTAGTCAGCGTCCTCTGGGCGTAAGCCACTGAATTTTTGGGCGGCAAACAAAGTGATTGCAAGGTCGCAGCCAGACATCAAGTAGGCTGCACGGACCTTCTCCAACCATGGCAATGTCAGCCCAACGGGGAAAAGTCTGCGGCTTTGCCGCTTTCTCTTGCCGCTGCCGAAGCCATTGGAAAAACCAACTGTGTGTTGAATGCCATTTGGCATTCGCGGCAGGTTCATCCAAGGCCTCCAAGCCACCAAATGGAAAAGCACAAGTAGGGATGCTGCTCTTGAGGCAAAAACTGCACATGGCCAAAAAAGCACAAGTAGGGATGCAAGTCTCAAGTAATCCGGATGGTTCCAAAAAAGTTCCGTGGCATTTTTGGTGAAACAGTCCTGAAAGCACCGCGCCGCTCCGACACCAAAGGCACGGCGCCTGACAAGGCGGGGGCACCAAAGCCTATTTCCTACATCTGCAAAGGCACCCCCGCAAAAAATGAACCAAACAAACCGTGTGGCGCAGCCTTGCGCGCTTGAGAAGATCCTCCAATGCACTGAGTGGCACACCCCCGCTGAAGATACTATCACAGAACAAACCATGAACCCCTAAATAGGGCCTATATTTCGATTCCAAAAATGGCCCCATCACGGCAAAGACAATGTAACCAATCGGAAATAGTGAAGGATATTCTCGAAGAGCATGCAAAGGTCGGTGGAGCCTTCACAGGATGGCTGCAGGCGAAATGTTTCATTCCAGCTCCTCATTACAATGATAACATCTGGGCCAGTCCAAGTCCCCTGCCACCCCTGCAGTCAGCGTTAAAGTCACAAAAGCAAGGTGGGCCAGAGAACCCAAAAGCATGACGGCACACAGCACGCCTTTTAATCTTGTGGTGTGGGCAGCTTTGCTCTGCACGAAATCGACGTAAGATCTGTACTGAAGCATCGTGCGCACTGACGGTATCAAGGGCCACAATTCACCACAGCATGCTGTGTCAGCTACGTCTACATTCTTCTAGTCGCTTTTTCTGCTAATGTAATTAATTCCGTCCCATCTTATCTATTTCTGCGTTCTCATTTCGTTTGCTGGAGACCCCTAGAAAAATGTGACCACACCCAATCCCCTGCGACCCCTGCGGTCAATGTTGAAATTTGTCAATGTTTGAATACCGATCGAACAGACATCAATAGACATTAAAGGCTTTCATTCTGGGAGGTCTCCTCGATAGACATCAAACATTTATTCTGAAAAGTCCGCGGCATGTCAACATTGACTGCAGGGGTTCAAGGGGATCCCCTGCGGCTTTTCTTTCAACTAAGCAGCTGCACCTGCCAACAAACAGTACTGGGCCTTCCACAAACGCGCGTCGTACTACGCAATCATGAAGAGACATGCAAACTCAGATGTATAGACATATATATATATATTCGCCGCGCTAATCGTCGGGTTACGCCACGTCGAGAAATAAAATCAAATCAGTCTCAAACAACAGTCCACCACAAATGAAACCATCGACTGAACAGGTCCGAGTTGCCAAAGAAAAATTGCACAACGTGAAACCACCGTACTGAAAATCAAAATCAAGCAACCAACACTCAGATGTATTCCCTCGGGCTGCTTCCTTTCGAGGATCGAAGCAAAGATGCGGAACATCCATTCGGCAGGTGAGTTGTTACACACTCCTTAGATGTTTTGGACTTCCATGACCACCGTTCTGCTGGCAAAATGAAGAAAAACCTGTTGTGGCATCTGGAACGTTTGAGCACCTTAGCCCAACGTTAAATTCATCCCTCATCGCCAGTTCTGCTTGCCAAAAAACGCCCCACTTCTTCCACAAACATTTGCACGAGAGGCTGGTTCGCTCAGGCTCACGCCAAAAGCTGCATCGCAACCCTGGCGTCCATTCGGCAGGTGAGTTGTTACACGCTCGGCACCGGATCAACATGGACAGGCCACGGAAAGGCCGTTGGAGTCTGGAGAGTGTGGTAAGTGGTTGCGAAAGCTGCTGGAGATTGCACCAACAGCAGGGAACCAAGATGGTCGCCGAGTCAGCAGCCACAGCCTCAAATGCACCATGCTGTCATTTGCAGCAAAGCGTGGGTTACCTGTTCCTGATAGACTTATGTTGGGATATCATTAATCAAACATGCAGATGTCGCTTGTGTACTCTAGAGATGGAGCTGCTGCAAGCCTTTTGCTTTTGGAGCGTTTGATTGATGAGATAGTCAAAGGAAAGTTCAGACCCGACAGCACTCGCAGTGGCCGTATTGTTGAGTCACCAGATGAGTTGCCGGGTCCCCAGCTTTGCAAAGTGAAAGTAGAAGTGGTTGAATCATCAGATGACGAAGCAGCAATTGATGCAGATGTTGCGCAGTCGTCTGACAGCACTTCCGACTCAAGCTCATCTGACCAGGGCATTCCTCAGGATCACAGTTTGAACAAGGTATATGCGCCTCCGGAACCACCTTCAGGTTTCTCACGCTGGCAGCATGCTAAGTTGAAGACAGTTCACTTGACGGCTGAGGGTTATATCAAGGTTTTTGTTTGCGGTAGGCAAGTTGGGAGTTTTCATCATAGATTGGAATCAACTCCCCGCTTTGACTCTCCTGTTTGCTGGGCTTGTTTCAAAAAAGCGAAACAGTCCGAGAAGGAGGGTTGCAAATAAGTTTCATAACTTGCACTGGCCTGACCTTGTTTCGTTTCAACTGTTTTCTTTTTTTTCCATTCGCGCCGACCTCAGGATTCACAAAAAAATTGGGTTCCAATTTTTGGATAAAAAAAAGGGAACCCAAATTTTAGGCTGAATTCACAAAAAAATTGCATGTCCATTCAAGAAACAGTTTGTCAGTGCAGTGTTGTGATGTTTTCACGGTGATTTGAGTCGTGCTTTTACAGTAGTGCTGCCAAATTTCATCTCATGTCAATGTACTTGTCAGTCATGTCCTTTTTAACTTCATGTTGAATTGAGATGTGAGCACTTGTGCATGAACCGGCATCAGGGGCAGCTAGACTGGCACGATCACCGTCAGTGGCTGGGCCCTGCCCTGCGCTCGGTGGATGAACTTAGTCAGCAAAAGCTCAGTTTTGTTTTTGCCGATAGTGTCAATGGTCATTGGCTGTTGTTTTGGGTGTCAAGTGATGTCACAGTAAAAAACATGTCAGACACCTGAGCTCAGTCCAAGCAGTCAGACTTGCAACACTGTGCAATTTTCATCCTACTCGTTTCTTCAGAGAATGAATGTGTTTTCAGCTTGTCAGTGCAATCGAACCTCAATGACTGCTGGATGCGAAACAGGGCAGGCAGCCTTTTGGAGTCGGAACCAGCGTTGCATTTGCACTGCATACATGTCAGCTCAATCGTTTCTCACTCTGTAAAATTTTTAAGATGATTTCCAGATTTGGGGTTTGCTTGAGTTGCTTGTCAAATCATTTTGATGAGAGAGACGTGCATGTGCAGCCAAGAACGCCCAGCACCAATCTTGATTGGCGCGACCAGGGGATTGGGTTTGTGTGGAGCCTAACATAGGCACCAACAGGCCCAATACCAATGTCACAAGACTGCACGACTAGCTGAAACTCAAACACAGCAAGAGTCCAAAAAGACCCAAAGAGTCTCGGATTGCGAGTGTTGTGAGTTGGATAAGTCAAGTTATGTGCAGAGAAGCAGATTGCGTGAAATCCATTTCATTTATTGCTGATTTGTGAGATGAGTGTGCGTGGAGAGACTCTGAGGCACAAGCCGCAGGTTAGTGCAAAGAGTTGAACACGACAACAATCCACAATCGACAGACATGTGAGACTCCGATTTTGGGGACGCATGTAACACTCATATTTTTAAGTCCACCGTTTCTCCATCGTTTGCTAAACACCAACGGACAACCAGAAACTTCAAGCTGAAGAGATTGTATGTTTTGTTCTGTGCATTCTTTCGAGTTTTGTTTTCAGAGTTTGCGCATCATGTCACTCGTCGAGAGCAATGCAGCGTTTGCACAGAGGTGCACAGAGCTTGATCGGACTGGTAATTTTGGAAATGCCTTGACGGCCCAGAATATCAATACCTTCAGCGCGATGGCTTTTGCGCTGGGCACTCCACAAACTCCGACAGACCAACAATTTGACACCTTGGCTCAGACTGTCTTTGGTGGAGGCTTTACTTTAGGACAGGCCTCATTGCTGCGGAGGCTCCACTTTGAGTCGACTACATTGATGATAGCCTCGGTCAAGCAGAGAGTTGATGGAGAGGCTTCAGATCGACCTGACAGTGTCAAGCGCATACCTGTCGCAGAAAAGCGCTATAGGCTTGAACAGCAGGAACAGAGACTGGCGGGCATAGCCATCTCAGGTGAGCTGGAACCATCGCACCAGTTGCTTGACCTTACAAACAATGTGTTGGAGACGGGGTCAATCGTTTGGATAGCCCCATCGAGATGCACCAAAAGGTCGGAAGAAGTTCAGTTGTCGATCAAGGAGCGGCCGTCTTCAGTGCAAGTGGAGAACCAGCAGCTCAAGATCGCCCAGATATCAGAAGATTTCAAAGCAGATTGTGGAAGTGAGATAAAACTCCAATGGTGCTTGCAGAGACGAGGCATTGCAATGGATCAATGCCAACTGCTGACATGGGCCACTCACGAAGCCTGGGTACAACAGCTTTTTCGAACGCTTAGCCAACAAGCTCCTCCAAACTTCCACCCAGTGAGGATGGACCAGTTGGTGCGTGCAGATCGAGAGTTGTGGACCTTGCTGGCACAAGAGCACAAGGGAACACTGAAAGTGAATGCGGCCGGCGAGATTCCGCTGGAAGGCCTTTTCAAGCGCTTTTGTCAAGATCCTCGCATTACCATGTTCCTTTTGCCTGCTCCTGCCGGGGCCAAAACAACAGACAAGGAGAACATCACGAAGAGACCAACTGCGACTGGACCGACGCAGGCATCTGCAAAAAGCAGCACAACAAAGAAGCGCAAGACAAGAGCCGAGAAACAATGTCCAGAGGAGCTCAAGAAGTTCAACTTGCGTTGCGACCACGGTCCAGTGTGCTGGGCTTACAATTTGAAGACTGGCTGCAAGAACGCTACGTCGGGAAAGCCCTCTCGATGTGTCAAAGGTTTTCATGTTTGTGCAAACTGCCACAAAGCAGGACACTCAGTGGTGGTGTGCAGAGGGCTTGCGAAAAGTGATGGGGCTTGACAAAACAAAGCCACTGGCGCCATTTTGGAGCCAGGTGGTAAACGGAAGTCAGTATCACCTAGTGCAGCTGGGCTCCAACAACCAGCTAGAAAGAAACGGGGTGGAAAAGGAGACCACAATGTTCAACACATTGGTCCAGTTGCCCCACAAGTTTCACATGCTCCTTCGGTTCATGTCGAAGATTCAGGACCGAACGACTTTGAGGCCAAGCAGAGAAACAAATTTGCTGGGAAGCTCCTCAACGACATCCTTATTGTCGAAATTTGTGCGGGCAGTGCAAGGCTGACCCCCGTTGCAAGAGAAGCAGGGTTTCATGGTTTAGCCATAGATCACTCTTCAAGTCGATCGTGTGGCATTGACATTTGCATTTTTGAGCTGGAGGATCAGACTCAAGTGGATGAGTTGTGCAAGTTTTTAGAAGAGGAAGCAGACAATGTTGCAGCTGTCTGGATAGCACCTTCGTGCGGGACAGCCAGTCGTGCACGTGAACGCAAGTTACCCCAGCTCAGACGTTTTGGGATTGCAGAGCCGATACCTCTCAGGTCCCAATCACAACCTGACCAAATTGACGGGCTGGATGGTACAAACAAGTTGAAGGTCGAAAAGGCCAACATGTTGTACGATGCTGTTGAACAAATTGCACAAACTGCGTGCAGGGCTCAGATTTTCACTGCTATTGAAAATCCAGGCAACAGTCACTACTGGGTTACTACGCCCATGCAGAACCTTGTGCGGGAGTTTGGCGATAAATTTGTCAGTTTTCATAATTGCTGTCACGGTGGTGAACGTGACAAGCTTACCTCTGTATGGGTGCTTACAGACTGGCTTGACAGTTTAAATGCCAGGTGTGATGGATCACACCCACACAAGTCTTGGAAAGTCACTGTTTCTGGAAACACAGTGTCTTTTCCCACGGCCGATGAGGCGGCGTACCCTTTTGTGCTGTGCGAGCGGATCATTGATTGCATCAAACACAAAGTGCTATCGTATGGGGCCATACAGTCCAACAACTTAGAGCAGCAACTCCAGCAGCCAGACGCCGATGCAGCTGGCCGCATTGCCCTTGGTTCACTGCCCCGAGGTGCCAAAGTTAAGCCGCTGGTTGCAGAGTTTGGTTCCTTTACAGCAGCTGTTGCGCCTGTACAACAGTCACTTTGTGTTGAAGAATTTTTGAAACAGCAGCCCAAAGGGAGCAAAATCACCTCTCGACAGCTTCTGACAAGGGGAGAAATTCGGGTCGAGGGTGAGGGTGTTTCTCACCATTTTCTTGCCAACTCAAAGGAGCTGCCAGACGACGCCATGGTTGAAATGTGTTGGATAGGTGTGCCAAGCGATCCAGACGATTTTGTTCAGCGAGCTTTGAGAGCGGGGCACCCACGAGGGTTGGATGTCCATGTGGATGCAGCCATGGCCTCAGTAGTGAAGGCAAACCTGGTTGACCCACCTTTTTGTTTGGCCAAGAAGCGAGTTGAGTTCATGAAAAAGTGGACAGCGAGAGCCCAAGACCTGAAACTGGAGGAGGAAAAGTTCAGAGAAAAGATGCCGGAACACGTCAGAAATGTTCTTGGCAACAAGCGCTTGGTTCTTTTCAAAGAAATTCTGGATGACCTCAACTATCCGGATACCAAGTTGATAGATGACATCGCAAGTGGTTTCAAACTGAGTGGCTACATGACGAAGTCAAATGTTTTTCGTGCAAGGTCCAAGAGGCCTGCTTTTTCTTTGGAGACACTGCGCAAACTCAGCAGATCCTTCAACTCCAGGAATGTGGAGGCTTTGCGCAAGCGACAAGATGCAGAGCTGGAGGAGCAAACCTGGCAAGAGACAGAGGAAGAGTTGCGCAAAGGTTGGATTTTCATCGACGACTCAGAGGACCTTGACAACAAGTTTCTTGGAAGGCGTTTTGGGATACATCAAGGTTCCAAGGTGCGAGTGATCGATGACTGCACATGTTGTGGTTTAAACCTCACAGTGGGGTTGCATGAAAAGTTCAAGCTCCACGCCATTGACTTTTTGGCTGCGATCATGGGTCATGCTTTTCGCACTTGTGCTCCTGGTCTGATGCCTGCTGTGAAAGGTCGTACATACGACTTGAAGTCGGCATACAAGCAATTTGCTGTGAGCTTGGGCGACCGAGACACTTTAAGGATGAGAGTTAATGTGCCAGGACAGACCGCTCATGCAGTGATTGGTTTCAACTCTTTACCCTTCGGGGCTGTGGGGTCAGTGGCTGGTTTCCTTCGAGTGAGCCAGGCATTATGGTATGTCGGCTACTTTGGGTTGGGCTTGCTTTGGAGCGCTTTTTATGATGACTTCACTTTGCTGACAAGAGTTGAGCTTGAGCAGAACAGCAGTTGGGCTTGCGAGTCTTTGTTTTCACTGCTTGGCATGAGGTATGCAACCGAAGGAAAGAAGTGCCTTCCTTTCGATGGTTTGTTTCGTACGTTGGGCTTGGAAGTGGATGTGTCTGAGTTCCGTGAGGGACGAGCTTTTGTGGGACACACGGAAAGCAGAAAGGAAGAAATTGGTTCTCAGTTGAAAAAGGTGCTCTCTGAAGGAGCGCTGAGTCCTAAGGACGCTGAGAAGCTCAGAGGCAGGATGATCTTCTTCGAAGGTTTCACCTTTGGAAGAGTTGCTAACTCATCCACGAAGTCTTTGGGACGCTTCTGTGGAAGCTCGAACAAGCCCAAACCTCTGGATGCTGAGATGACCAGGGCCCTTGAGTTTTTGCAGCAGAGAATAAGCGAGGGTCGGCCGCTCAAAATAGAGCGAAACTTGCACAGCACCTGGCTGGTCTTCACGGACGGCGCTTGCAATCAGGAAGAATTGAAAGGGTCGGTTGGTGGAGTCCTTTACGACCCATCTGGAGCCTGCGTTGGATACTTTGGTGAAGCTGTGCCAACGGCGATAATGGATGATTTGTTCAAACGATCAAAGAATCCAATTCATGAACTTGAAGTACTTCCTGTGATTGCAGCACTTGCTTGGGGCCACCTATATGCTTGTTCACAGGTGGTATACTATATCGATAATGAGTCAGCGAGAATGGCCTATATTCGGGGCACTGGCGAAACGCTTCGTGCAAGCTTGTTGGTGCAATCTTTCGTTGAAGACGAAGCGGCACAACAACACCGTGTCTGGTTTGGCCGTGTACCGAGTCACAGTAACCCTGCAGATTCACCAAGCCGTCTTGATTTCAGTCAGGTCCTGGCGAAGGGTGCGACCCTAACCAACATTGATTGGGAGAAGGTTCCACGCCACCTTGGACTTTGAACTGGGGCGGATCTCGGAAGGTGCAGAAACTTTCCCCGGTGTAAAACAGGTGCTTCTGCGTTGACTCGGATTTACACATGTCGCTGTCATTATCGTTGTGATGTCAACTTTATTTGCGTTTTAATTTTTTTGGTTTTCCGAAAAACAACGCGCGTAGTTGTGGAGTGTAGAATAAGATGTGAGTTTCTCTTTGAGAAACTTTTCCTTATTTGCACACGCAACAACGTTTTGCAAAAACAGTTCCTGGTTTGGTTTTTAAAACGGATGTCAACAAACCAACTTGTTTTTGCTGCGCGTTATTTGTTTTTTGGGAATCCAGTAATTATTTGTTTCATCTGAAACATTTCCTTTCAAGGGTGTGGAGGGAGGGATTACCCTCTGATGGATTTTTTCCGTCTTTCCCTCCCATTTTGTCCTCCACGGCAAAATTTTTCCCACCCACGTAAAAATTGGTTCTTAAAAGGAGCCACACCCCGAGCCCTGGATCTCGGAAGGTGCAGAAACTTTCCCCGGTGTAAAACAGGTGCTTCTGCGTTGACTCGGATTTACACATGTCGCTGTCATTATCGTTGTGATGTCAACTTTATTTGCGTTTTAATTTTTTTTGGTTTTCCGAAAAACAACGCGCGTAGTTGTGGAGTGTAGAATAAATTCAGTTGATTTTCTGGCAGCTATGGTGGGCTTTGCTTTGAAGTTTTGCCCGTCAGATGGGCGACCAAAGCTGAGAGGCAGGACGTATGACTTGCGCTCTGCCTACAAGCAATTTGCAGTGCACTCCGACGATCGTGCTGCTCTACGTATGGGCGTCAATGTGCCCGGCAGAGAGCAGTGTGCAATCATTGGTTTCAATTCTTTGCCTTTCGGGGCGGTGGGTTCAGTGGCAGGTTTTTTGCGTGTCAGCCAAGCAGTTTGGTTCTTGGGATACTTTGGCCTAGGGCTGCTTTGGAGTGCTTTCTATGATGACTATACCTTGCTCTCTCGGTGCGAGTTGGAAAGCAGCAGCAGCTGGGCGTGCGAAGCCTTGTTCAATCTGCTTGGACTGGCCTACGCGACAGAAGGCCACAAATGCAAACCTTTCGATGACAAATTCAAGACGCTTGGATTGGAAGTCAACACTGGATCCTTCCAGCAGGGCTTCGTGCTTGTTGGACACACCGAAAGCCGCAGGGAGGAGTTGCATGGTCAGCTGGCAGCTGCCTTGGAAGCCAACACAATGACTTCCAAGGACGCAGAGCGAATGAGGGGCAGGATGATCTTTTTCGAAGGATATGCTTTCGGCCGTGTGGCCAATTCTGCGGTTAAGGCTTTGGGACGCCTTTGCAATAGTCCTGAGCCTGTTTCCAAGTTCAGCGCCTCCATGCGCACCACTCTGGAGTTTCTGCAGCAACGAGTCCTGCAAGGGCGACCTTTAAAAATCCAGGGTTCACTCAATCAGACCTGGTTGGTATTTACAGACGGAGCATGCGACCCTGCAGCTCGTGAAGGATCAGTCGGTGGAGTCATATATGACCCCAATGGAAACTGCCTACAATTTTTTGGGGAGCGAGTTCAACGTTCCCGACAGGGTCATGGATGACCTACTCGAGAGGTCGCAGAACCCGATTCACGAACTGGAAGTCCTGCCGGTTCTGATAGCAGCTGAACTATGGGGACAAACCTAAGCGCAGGTGGTATATTACATCGACAATGAGTCGCCTCGGATGGCTTACATCAGAGGTGACGGCGAAACTCAAAGAGCTGCTCAAATGATCCATGCGTTTGTTCAGCAGGAGTCAGCCATGCAGCATAGAGTCTGGTTTGGGAGGGTGCCTAGCTACAGCAACCCGGCCGATGGGCCCAGCAGGTTAGACTTCAAAGAAGTGCTAGAGCTCGGTGCCACCAAAACCAATATCAACTGGGAGCTGGTGATGAAGCACCTTGAGTTGTGACATGGGGCGAAGGGCGGAAGGTGCTGAAGCCATCCCCAGTGTTTAAAAAAGGTGTGCCACCGTTTGCTGCACAGCGTTTGTCAGACATTTCATGTTTTTGATGTTTACACTTACACTTTTATGCGTTTCGTTTATAGTCATCCGAAAACTTATTTGTTTGGAAAGAACGACGCGCCTTTGTGGAGTGTAGAATAAGTGGCGAGTTTCTCTTGAGAAACTTTAACTTATTTGCACACGCAACAAATTTCATGGGCAAAACCTTTTTGTGAGAACAATCTCTGTTTGACCAATTTTTAAAGAACTTCTTTTTGTCAAACTCTGGTTTTGCTCGTGCGCGTTTACAGTGATTTCCAAACATGTGTTTTTTGAAACTGATGATTATATGTTTCCTCCGAAACGTTTTTTCCATCAAGGGTTGGGTGGGAGGGACTTGCCCTCTTTTTGACGGAAATTTATCGTCTTTCCCTCCCTTTTTCTTTTGTTTTCCCACCCTCAATAATTTCCTTGCTTTTTAAGGTCTTTTCACATGAAAAAGGTCACACCCTAAGCCCTGAAGGGCGGAAGGTGCTGAAGCCATCCCCAGTGTTTAAAAAAGGTGTGCCACCGTTTGCTGCACAGCGTTTGTCAGACATTTCATGTTTTTGATGTTTACACTTTTATGCGTTTCGTTTATAGTCATCCGAAAACTTATTTGTTTGGAAAGAACGACGCGCCTTTGTGGAGTGTAGAATAAGTTTAACTAATCTAATCTAATCTAATCCTAATCTAATCCTAATCCCTAATCCTAATCCCTAATCCTAATCCCTAATCCCTAATCCTAATCCCTAATCCCTAATCCCTAATCCTAATCCCTAATCCTAATCCCTAATCCTAATCCCTAATCCTAATCCCTAATCCTAATCCCTAATCCTCCTAATTCTAATCCTCCTAATTCTAATCCTCCTAATTCTAATCCCTAATTCTAATCCCTAATTCTAATCCCTAATTCTAATCCCTAATCCTAATCCCTAATCCTAATCCCTAATCCTAATCCCTAATCCTAATCCCTAATCCTAATCCCTAATCCTAAATCCTAGTTCTAAATCCTAATTTTAAATCCTAATTCTAAATCCTAATTCTAAATCCTAATTCTAAATCCTAATTCTAAATCCTAATTCTAAATCCTAATTCTAAATCCTAATTCTAAATCCTAATTCTAAATCCTAATTCTAAATCCTAATTCTAAATCCTAATCCTAAATCCTAATTCCAAATCCTAATTCTAAATCCTAATTCTAAATCCTAATTCTAAATCCTAATTCTAAATCCTAATCCTAAATCCTAATCCTAAATCCTCATTCTAAATCCTAATTCTAAATCCTAATTCTAAATCCTAATCCCTAATCCTAATCCCTAATCCTAATCCCTAATCCTAATCCCTAATCCTCCTAATTCTAATCCCTAATTCTAATCCCTAATTCTAATCCCTAATTCTAATCCCTAATCCTAATCCCTAATCCTATTCTAATCCCTAATCCTAATCCCTAATCCTAATCCCTAATCCTAATCCCTAATCCCAATCCCTAATCCTAATCCCTAATCCTAAT
Organism: Cladocopium goreaui; assembly: GCA_947184155.2. Lineage (NCBI taxonomy): Eukaryota > Dinophyceae > Suessiales > Symbiodiniaceae > Cladocopium > Cladocopium goreaui. The sequence goes on from CAMXCT020001539.1 coordinate 16,371, forward strand.
CCCTAATCCTAAACCCTAGTTCTAAATCTTAATTTTAAATCTTAATTTTAAATCCTAATTCTAAATCCTAATGCTAAATCCTATAAATCCCTAATTCTAAATCCTAATTCTAAATCCTAATTCTAAATCCTAATTCTAAATCCTAATTCTAAATCCTAATTCTAAATCCTAATGCTAAATCCTCATTCTAAATCCTCATTCTAAATCCTAATTCTAAATCCTAATTCTAAATCCTAATGCTAAATCCTAATGCTAAATCCTCATTCTAAATCCTAATGCTAAATCCTAATGCTAAATCCTAATGCTAAATCCTAATGCTAAATCCTAATTCTAAATCCTAATGCTAAATCCTAATGCTAAATCCTAATTCTAAATCCTAATTCTAAATCCGAATTCTAAATCCGAATTCTAAATCCTAATTCTAAATCCTAATTCTAAATCCTAATTCTAAATCCTAATTCTAAATCCTAATTCTAAATCCTAAATCTAAATCCTAAATCTAAATCTAAATCTTAATCTAATCTAATCTAATCTATCTTTCCAAGTATCTGTCCATTTGTTTGTTTGTCTGTCTGTCTATCTATTTACTTATCTAATATATCATATCCAATATATCTATTTGTTTGTCTGTCTATATATCTATCTAACTATCAATCTATCAATCTATCAATCTCATATATCTACATAAACTATCTATTTATTTGTTTGTCTATTTGTCTATCAAACTAGTTTAATCTTCTCTGATCTTATCTAATCTAAGCTAATCTAATCCAACCTCTCTAATCTTTCAAGTCTGTCTATTAATCTATCTAATCTATCTAATCCACCTAGTCTACCTTTTCTATCTGATCTATCTAATATGCCTACTCTATCCAAGTGACCTTACCTATCTATTCTATCTAAATAATCTACATGAAAGCAAAACAGAGAAAAAAACAGTTTCTCTTGAAACAAATTCCATTGCGGTCCTATCCTGTACAGTACTCTGACTGATGCAGGTTTCATGGAGTTTCCATGGAGTTTCCATGCAGTTTCCATGCAGGTTTCATGTTGGTTACATGCTGGGTTTGCTGATTTAGCTTACTGGTGTGTAACCTTCATGACAGCTCCCTGGAACCTGCATGGAATCTGCATGGAACCTCCATGGAACCTGCATCAGGCAGAGTGCATGGTAAAACCAACAAGTGTAGATAGAGGCATCACCTCCATAACGCACATGGAAACTGCATGAAATCTACATCAATTCTCCATGGAACCTGCATGGAACCTCCATGAAAACTGCATCAGTTGGAAGGCGCCATGCAACCATCACGTTTAGACACAAGAAACAACGGAACCTACATGAAACCTCCATGAAACCTACATCAATTCTCCATGGAACCTGCATGGATACTCCATCAAAGAAGCGCCATACAAGCACCAGGTGTAGATACAGGGAACAGAGACTTTTTTTTTAGTGGACACTACGTGGAAACCATCAGACGCTTTGACGCAAATTGATCGCAAATCGATCGTAAATCGATCGTAAACTGATCGTTAAAAAAACGCACAAAAACTGTCATAGCATCTGTGCATTTTGATGTCGTTTTCACTAGGTCATCTGTCTTTGTTGATGTCCCTTTTTGTTTCTGCACTGGAAAAGTCAATTTCTTCCAGAGTTTCTATTTATCCTGAGTGTTCACTGCTTGGTGGTTTCGATTTTGGCAAGGTTTCAAATGTGAATTTTTGTTTGATGTCATTTTGATGGAGTTTTATGTCTGTCTCGGTGTCAACTTGATGGAGGTTCCTAACATATAATATTGCAAACTAAGTTAATTACAAGACGAAACCACCAAGAGAAATGAACTCACTTATGTCATTTTGGATTCTATGACCACCAAACCATATGAATATATGAATTGGCAAGTGCCGTTTTCTACAGGCCTTAGGTTCTTGTCGATGTCATATTGATGTTGTTTTATGGCCTTCTTATTCGTTTTTAGGCCGATGTCAAATCGATCGACAAAGGATCGCAAAATGATCGCAAAACAACGTCGAAATCCTACATCAAAATGACACATTACAAAGTCCACACTTGAAACCCTGGCCTTGCCAACGTCAAAACCGCCAAGCAACGAACACTCAGGATAAATAGAAATTCTGGAAGAATTTGACTTTTCCAGTACAGAAACCAAAAGAAACATCAGCAAAGACAGATGACCTAGTGAAAACGACATCAAAACGCACAGATGCTATAACAGTTTTTGTGCGATCAATTTAGTTACGATCGATTTGCGATCGATTTGCATCAAAGCGTCTGATGGTTTCCATGTAGTTTCCATTAAAAAAAACTCGAACATGTTTCCTGTATCTACACCTGATGATTGTATGGCGTCTTCCTTGATGGAGTATCCACGCAGGTTCCATGGAGAATTGATGTAGGTTTCATGGAGGTTTCATGTAGGTTCCGTTGTTTCTTGTGTCTAAACGTGATGGTTGCATGGCGCCTTCTAACTGATGCAGTTTTCATGGAGGTTCCATGCAGGTTCCATGGAGAATTGATGTAGAATTTCATGCAGTTTCCATGTGCGTTATGGAGGTGATGCCTCTATCTACACTTGTTGGTTTTATCATGCACTCTGACTGATGCAGGTTCCATGGAGGTTCCATGCAGATTCCATGCAGGTTCGAGGGAGTTGTCATGGAGGTTACCCACCAGTAAGCTAAATTTGCAAACCCAGCATGTAACCAACATGAAACCTGCATGGAAGCTCCATGGAAAATCCATGAAACCTGCATCAGTCAGAGTACAGGATAGGACCACACGGTTTCAAGAAACTGTCCTTCCCCCATTTCAAAAATAAATAGACAAGTACAGAAAAATGCACTAGAATTCAATAATCAATTAAACAATCACGTGAAATTATTGGACATTAAATAAGTGTACATTTTCCGAGATACAAGATGAACATCAATTCAAAAACAAACCTAATCTGGTAGCAATCATTGTTGTTTTAAATTTGTTTTCTTTATTTTCAACTATTTCATTGTTTGCAGGGTTTGATTACAAAACCATCAATTCCCAGACTTCCAAACCACCAACCCAAACCACCACGTAAGCACAAGTTGAAATTTTGGGTGGATCAAATCAAATACAATGTGTTTTTTCCCCGGCCGAATGTTGTGAGGGAGCGCTTAGAATTTTGGAATTTGACTGTGGAAATTGTTGATGCCCCTACCAAGGTTGCTTTCGGAGCTCTTGGCTCAAGACAGCGCTCTTTCTCCCCAAACCTGTCGTGGAACCCCTCTCGCAGAGCTTTTGAACATCATGGCGTTTGTGGTTGCCTTTTGGATTGTTTGCACCTGGGACCAAGACTGGAATGTGTTGGGTAATGGCCATCCGGTCTCATTCCCACTGAATCGTCGTTGGATGGCAATTTTCCTAGTGACAAGAACGTGATTTCGTGAATCAAATTTGGGTTTGTTCAAAAATGCGAAATACACCAACCAGTGTCGTGCAGACTAAAATGATGATAGACCATGAAACAATCATACAGAAACATGTGTTTCATTGTGTTTCATTGTGTTTTACTCTCACATTTGATCCATCTTTCACCCGCCAACATGTCATTCATGCCAAATGGACCACCT
>CAMXCT020001539.1:25000-146357 GCA_947184155.2 Cladocopium goreaui
AGCAGCTGATGAGCTTTTCCCTGTATTGGTCTTTTCCCCCGGCAGCTAATGATCTTTTCCTTGGGTCTTGTTGATCTTTTTCTCCAGCCACCGATGTACTTTTCCGTGTGACCTATTTCCTTTTGGGTGAGCTTTTCGCTACATCTCTTGGGTCTTGTTTGACAAGGAAAACGGTGTATCCCACCCACTTGTCTTCGACCCACTTGGTCTCCCAGTCAAAATCCAAGATTATTTTTCGCTCGTTGCTGTCCAGGGTATTCCACAAAAATGTGACCCGGTAAGGATCCAACTGGTCGACCTTTTTCGGTAAAGTGGGGTGATCTGGATGAAATGAATTCTGTCTCCATTTGTAATGGATTCTTGTGATGATTCGTCCATAGTCCCCAGGGGCTGGAACATGCCACATGTCAATGGCCTGACCCTGTTCTTCAAAGCCTGTTACGGCCGGCTGCTTTGTCATCCATGCTGTGCCCTCTCCAGAGATGATATATTCCACCTCACGCATGACCACCTCAGGCATGTAAACTGTCCAGCTGGCTGGGTCTTCAGGACGTCGAATTAAATCTTGTCCCGGACGAATCCTTGGTCTTTGGGCCGGTGGCGGAGTCTCCGGCTCTGCTGGCCTTCTTGGTGTCTGGGAAGACTCAGTGTCCTCCTCCGGATGCTCCTTGTACCACTGTTCCCATTCAGCCTCGGTGTATTTGTTCTTCTTCTTCTTCTTTTTCTTTTTCGGTTCCCATTTGTCACCCCATGCACCATCCCACCAATACCATTCTCCTCCATCCACTTCATAGTAAGCCGCTGCCTTAGGAGCTGTCTTAGAGGAGGAGGCTCGGGTCGTTTCTGCAGGTTTTTCCTTTGGCTCTGCAGGTATTGCCTTTCCATAGACTGATCTCATCCTTGCAAGGTAATCAGCCATTTTTTCTCCTTCTCTCTGTTCCTTCCATTTTCCCCACTCTTCATCATCGGTGGGTACTTTTTCCTCTTCCTTGGGAGTTGGCATCGACGGTTTTTTCGGTGGCGGTCTCCCAGGGGCTTTCATTCCCTCTGGCAGCGGAGCTATCGGTCCCTTTGGGACCCTTTCCGAACCTCGCGATTCGGCTGTAGAAGGGCCAGGGCTTTTTTCACTCTCCGATCGCCTTGTTGTCGATTCCTTTTCCCTGTGTGGCGACCTAGATCGCCCTGTTTCACCCCGTCTCCGACGGTCTCTTCCCCTTTCCCTTTTGTCATGGGCGCGATCAGCATCCCTCTCTTCGGTTTTTCTTCTTTTTTCCCTTCGATGATCTTCTCCCGGACGTGGTTCTTCTTCCTGATGTTCATCTTTTTCTACAGTTGGCGCCGCCGTGGAATGACCTTCTCCCCCACGTACATCTTTTTCTCGATCTTTCAGGGCCAACTTCACCATCAGTTCAGCTTGTTCCACCATTTGTCGATTGAACTGAGGAACCACCAGGAGTGTCAAATGGCTCATAAGCCATCGGAAAACTTCCCACACCAGGATGACCATCATGGCATAAAGTATGCCAAAAAACTGACCAAAGACGCCTTGCGAAACATCTTCACCGTCCATAGCTGTCACTGGTGCAGCAAGGCAGACGAGGACGCTTTTGAGCCCAATACTTTTGGAAAAATAAATTGCTGCGGACAACCCCAATTCCCTAACGGAAAAACACTTAAATCCCGTTGGTTGCGGAGCTATCCCCTTTGAGGTTTCAGGATGGTTTTTCCCCTTACCTACCACATTAGAATTCCCCAAAAACCCAATTCCCCAAGTTGCAACCAGATCCCACGGTTCTGTGGAACCCGACCTTGGTACAACTTCAGCAGCTCGATGTTCTTCTCAATCGGACCTGGCACAATCCAAGTCCCAAGGTTTCTCTTGTCCATCACCCAGGATGGTCTTAGGGATGGGTTCTTCTTTTTCATAACTGTGCAATTGGGCAACATGACCGTGGTGATCTTGTACCCGCAAAACTTTCAAAACTGGTGGATTTTCATCCCAAAAATAAACCCGTTTAGGTTTTGGGTTACCCCTTTTGGACCTAGTACCCCGTTTTAGAATACCCCTAGGTTCTTCTTCTACAGGGTGTTCAACTTGTCCAGGAATGTTCTTCTTCTCCAAAAACGGTAAGACCGACTCCAACTGGAACCGATCCTTGACCACTGATTCAGTGACGCGATACGCATCAGCCAGTACTTGCACCAGCTTTCCAATGGCAGTGCTCAGGGCTTCATGCCGGAATTCGGCTAGTTCTGGATATTCCTCGGCCAGACCAACCACCTTTTTCACCACTGACACGCACCGACCAGCGATGTCTCGGTAGTTGTCCCAGGAGGAAGTCTCCTGGTCTGGTTCTTCTGGACGTTGTTCTTCTCCCAGAGGTTGTTCTGCACGATGGTTGGACCCCATTGATGTTTCCTCATTTGGAACCCCGGAACCTTGGTGATTGACGAACCTCCAGAACCTTTCCCAACTGGGCTTCACAGCGATGATCTTCGTCAGGAAATCGGCCACAAGTTTTACCCCTGGAAGGTGACGGATGATCCAACTACCATCCTTTAACCGCTCCCTTAGGGCTGTTGCTCGCAACCGCAAGTGTCGAGTCCTCCACGGACCGTGAGGATTTTCCAAGATGGCTATTGCAGCCGTGTTGTCTCCGTAGATGATCTTCTGCCCGATTTTCCGTCCTTCCACGACCTCTATGAGAGACGCCAGAGAGTCTCCCATGACCATGGATTCCAAGTAGGACATCAGTTCCCCTTCGGCGGTGCTCAACACCACAAAAGCTTGACGGCTGGCTTCCCATTGAACCAACCCTCCACCATAAAAACCTAGGATACCCTGCAGTGATCTTTCGCCCGCAGGTGCAAATGAAATGTCCGAGAACATTTCGACTTGCTGCATCTCCCGGTGAAATGGCAGGTCATCTTCGGGACCCCGATCATCACTTGTGCAAACCCCATAGCTGAGATGTTGAGTTTCGGTTCCCTTCAGGTAACCAAACACCTGTTGTGCGGTTTTCACCACCCATTTGGGCCGTTTGTTCACCTGTCTTCCCAATTGGCTGACGGCGAAACTGATATCCGGCCTTGTCCTTATGGACAACCACAGCAACTCGCCCACCACCGTTTGAGCTTGTCGGATGTTTTCAAGTGCTGGTTGTTCTTCTTCCGGAAGTTCGGCATCCGCTTTCGTCATCGGAACCGGTCTTGGGTGTTCTACTTGATGTCGATTCAACAGATCCCGAGTGTAGGACTGCTGTCCCACCTTCAACTTCTTGTGATCCCCTTGACCGCTCCATTGGAGCTCGAACCCACAAAATCGAACCCAGCCTTTGTGATCAACTTCTTCAGGAGTGGAGCAAGTCCATTCTTCCTTCAGCCTCTTCAAGAAGCTGTGTTTGGCGTGAGGATCCGCAAGAACCATAAGATCGTCCACATAGACGACCACCAAACCCACTTGCCGATATCCATCAGGACGTACTTCTTCTCCCGGAGCGTCACCACCTTTACACAGGATTCTCCACAAATTTCCTTCCGGCGTTTGTTCCAGCTTGTACTCCTTCTGCATCTCCCCCGGGCTTGCATCTCCCTGCCATGTGAACCGCCGCATTGTTTGGTCGCGGTACACTGCCCAATGGGCAGGACTGGATTGAAACCCATACAGGGCCTTGTCGACAAGCCAGACCTCATCCGGTTGGGTAATCCCAAAATCAGTCATGATCCTGGGCGGCACCACCGCCACGGTTTTGGCACCTTGTTCCACCGGCCGAGGAGCCAGTAGAAAGGCGGTCTTGATGTCCGTCGTGGCTACATCCCATTGGTGATGAGCTGCCTTTCGCAATGCACACCTTATCAGACCCCCGTCCGCTCCACTGGCATACAGCAGAGAGGAAGGCATGGGATCCGCTTCCGGTGATGCCAAGTTGCCGCAGATCACAGCGCGACATTTGTATCTCCCTCCAGCCTTGATCACACAGACCAATTTCCCCGGCACCAATTCGGCTTCAGGGTCAATCTCGGATCTTTTGACTGGTCGGATAGCTTTTGTTTCTGCAGTCAAGGATTTGTACTCGGCGAGCATCGAGTCGTACCATTTTTCCTTTTCCATTCTCACCTTGTGGAGAGGGACTGTAACAGTTTGAAGTTGTTCTTCTCCACCGCTACCATCAGCTTGTGCTGAACAGACCCTTAGTTGGCACACTCGCCTTTCCTCTTCCATCCTTGCAGTTGTTACAGCTTCCAGTTCTTCTTCCAAATCTTCACGATGTTCTTGTAGAAGTCGTAGAACTTGTCCCTGTATGAAACCGTTTGTGGGATCCACTGGAACATTCGACAATTCTTCCCTAATGGCTTCCACAACTCCAAGGTGTTGATCTTCTTTGACCTTCAACAGGTGTGTCAAGCTAACGTTTCTGACGATGAACTCCCCCGAGGTTGGACTTCTTTCGATGTGCTTCTCCCCCGAGTCTGGACCATCTTGTGCAGAAACCCTTGAAACTTTGATTTTTTCACTTTTGAAAAGGTTACCGGGCTCCCCCCCTGCTGACACTTCAGCAGGCTCTACTTTCATTTTTGAGATTTCCGGCCCAAGGCTGTCAATCTCTTCCACAGGAGCTTCCGGATCTTCTCGGTTGAGTTCTTCATAAAGCAAGTCGATTTCATCAGGCTCTTCATCTGCTTCGAGCATTTCGCTCGGTTCGTATGGCTCTGAATCTTCAGGTGGTGATTCGTCAGGAGGTGGTAGCGGAGCGTCCCCAATGGTTGGCGGCAACCTCATGACACCTTCTGGCGGCGTCTTGGAGTAAAGCCGCCTGTGAGGCCTTTCAGGATTGTCTTCTATCTCCAACCTGATGCGGACCCGCTCCCCTTCCTCACTCGGTACAACCACTTCTCGAGCATGAACCACCTTTCCATCTTTCTGTTGGACTACCCAACCCGAGAACATCATTGGACTCGGACACAGTAGGCGTCCTTCTGTGTATGGAGACGGAATCGCCCCCTTTTTGAACCATCTTTTTGACCGAACCAAGACGTTGGCCCTGAAGGGCAGCATTGACAGTACGGGCACCCCCAGTTTCTCCAACTGTTGCCTCATTCGTTCTTCAGCACAATACCTCATGGCTTGAGGCCAGTCGGTCACCCCACTTCCTGCCACGCGGAGATACAGACGGGTTCGCCTTTTAAGCTGATTGACCTCTGATTCCACATGGCCGTTTGAGGCCGGGTCGTCTCCCTCCGTCATGCTCTGTCTTATAAGGCGCTCTGAGCACCATTTTTCAACCTTTTTTGACAGTAGCTCTTTAGCCCGATCACTATGCAGACGGTTGATTTTGATGCCCATCGTGTTGAACTTCGCGATGCATTTTCCCAGGGCGACTAGGATTTCACTCACATGCCTTGACCCCAGAAGTTCCACCAATGTCACGTGCCGTACATTGAACGGCTGCTTGGATTCTTCTACCAACCTTTTGACTTCTTCCGTCATCGGGTCGGGATCTCCTTTTTCTTCCTTTCCACTGTTATCCTTCTCCCCCGACTCTGGAAGTTGATGATCTTCTCCACCAAGCGGGCAATCTCCCTCTTCAAGACCATCCCCCCACGAGGGTTCCAGAATTTTAGGTTTCCCCTTTTCTGGGGATTCTTCACATGGCATCACGATGTCCCTCGATGGAGCTTGATCTTGTGGTTCTTTCGGTCTATCTTCATCTTCTCCTCCAGTTTTGGTGATGTAATCCGGGACCAAGGCGGTGGCCACCATTGCATACTTCACCACATCCTTCCCAGAAGATAACCTTTGGAAAGGGTCCCACGATGTCCACGCTCATCGCCCATGACGACGTCGTAGCATCGCGTCTCCTCCGATGTGGAGACCTTGTACCCATTTCCAAAACACAAGTCCTACAATCCCTTCTATATGGTCGATGGCCTTGACGAATATGGGCTTCCCAGGCTTCCTCTGACGTTATCTTGGCCAAGTGTGGCTCTTCACCCGCAATTTCATCGCCTTCCCGTTTGAGATGTCGGTGAAGTGCTTCTCGGATGGCAGCCCTTAATCCCGGTGCCCATACCGCCCAGGTGGACGACAAATGGCAACGGTCTTTGATGTCCTTTGGCAGGGCCTCGGAGTGCTTGGTACTGCGTTGATCTTCCAAGTCTCTCATGTCCTCCAGGTTTGTGAGGCACGTGGTCGGTTTCCGTCGTGAGTGCCCAAAGCACCCTTGATCAAAGGATACCAAACCCATTCCTTGGTAGCGGAGCAGCTGCATTAACTCCGGCCATGCCCAAAAGCTTGGACTTTCTTCTTCGCGAGCTTGTGGAATATACGTCAACGGATCCTGTGGGCTCTCCAAGAGGAAAGCGGTTCTCACACGATGACGCTCGCGGCATTCTTCAGACCTTATGAACAGGCCAATTTGTTTCAGCAGCAGTGCTGCATCTGAATCAGCCAAGTTCTTCTCCCGGTCTGTCAATCCTGGTAGACCATACCGGTCATGGAAACGTCCACGCAATGGTCTCGGTCCCGGTTGTTTCTGCCTCAATCGGCTGACCGTCCGACAGGGAGGTCCCCCGATGATAGCAAGAAATTTTCCCAGGCTTGCAAGTTTCCAAAGGAAACTCCATGTTCCCGGATTGTGTATATCTTGATTTCGACCTTCATTGATATCCAAAGTGATGACTTCAATCCCATTGATGGGATTCTTTCGCCATTCCTTCGCCCTTTCTCCAGCAAAAAGGTGGACTATAACCCCTTTTGAGGTGAGCAGCCTCCTTCTTTTGTGCCGGTTCCATGGTAAATCATGGTTCATTTGCGGATCTTCTTCATCTTGACCCCGCATGTAATTCCAAATTCTGTCCGGTGTTTCCGGAAATCGTGATCCCCACCACTTCTTGGTCTTCTCCGTGGGCTCTTCCAAGGTGAGCCGATGGTTGGTCCTCTTTTCCATTTCCATGTGCTCAATCTCAGTGATCAGAGCCAGAGCGTGGTCCTGAACCACTGGACACCCAGACCTTAACCAACATTCTATGTTTCCCAGTCGTGGATGCTTCACAACACATCCTGCACGGGACCAAGTGATGGTGTATCCCAATTCCACCAAACCTCGAAGAGGTACAATTGGTTCCACCGGTCCCTCCGACAAGAGGGTTCCATTCACAGGATTTTGATAGAGCTGAGCAGCTCCATGTGCGAGTTCCACAGTGACCTGCACCGCGTTCTTGATCTCCTCGGTTGATCCCTGTCTCAAGGGGTGTGTCGCCCCACCATCCAATAAACCTGTTCCATCATCAAATTCAACTTCGAGATGATCCCCACCATGCCCCACCGATTTCAAGACCGGTCCATTGAGACCCTTCAAAAGGTTGGTCACTTCTCCCACAACCTTGTTGGCCTCCTCTGGTACAGGGGTTATAGTGACCGTGGACTCCTTCATCGGATTGATCTTCACGGCAGGTTCAGAATGTTCTTAGAATGTTCTTGAGCAGCACCTCCCTCTTTTCCAGGACCATTTTTCCTCTCTTGAGATCTTGAGCGGATTTTTGTGGTTTTGACCACCTTTGGTTCCTCGGATCCACCTTGTGGACCTCGTGACTCACTTCGTTTTCCCGCCGGACAATCACGTCGGGAGTGTCCCCTTCCAGAACAGTTGAAACATCGGCCATCTTTGGAGTCCAGGACAATGTGCGTGAATCGGCACCGGTCAGCATATTGGCATCCCTTATCTGTCAGCCAGTTGATACACGCAGTCTTGTGGACCACATTAGCCGCGTTAATCGGCAGCTCGGGCTTTTCTCCCCTCCTTCCGGTGGAAGAACCTGCTGCGTCTTCTGGTTTTCCCTTTGAAGCGCCCTTTGGTGGGTTTCCAGATGAATCCGGCCCACTCATTGACTTCACCCCTACCACATTATTGGGTTTAGCCGCTGGGCCCTGTGTTATGTTCCCCGGTTGACGGAGAGCCATTTCACCAGCTTCAGCTTGAAGAAGTTCAGAAAACGTTCTGATCTCTTGCATTCCCGGCCGGAGATCTATACCCAAATGCTGTCTCACCGAAGACAACCGGTATGCAGCCTGAGCTCCCCCCAACCTGGCTAGTGCATCACTCATTTTTGCGACCACTCCGGCCAAAACCAGAGGATCGGGTAAAACCAATTGAAGTTCTTCGGCACGAACCACCCATCTTCTCCACTTCCGGATGGAGTTGACCATCTCTGCAGCATTATTGGATGGACCCTTCCAGTCCACCAACATCTGTAGTAGAGAAGTTCTTTCCACTTGTCCCCCAGGTTGGAAGACGGTGTACAGCTTGAACATGACTTGACCCGCTGACATGTGTCTGTTCGCCACAAGGTCCTCGTAGATGTCCTTGGGGACGGCTTGAAGCAGCATACACACCACCCGTTTCTCTGTGCGAGGCCACCTACGGGCCATGTCAGGTATCACAGGCGCCATCCGGAGCCTCATGAGTGGATCCGCTTGCAACCAGTGGTGGTATGCTTGTTCAACAGCAGTCATCACTACTTCCCACCATTGCTCTGTGGTGTAGCTCACATCCCCAATCATCTGTTGGGCAACTGTCAGCCAGTCTCCAAAGTCCAAAGATGTTGCATTCCTGTCCAGCTTCGGCAATTCGACCGATCTTAGCGTTTCGCCTGGTACTTCTCCCCCTGCCTGAGGTCCTGCTTGGACTACAGCTTGTTGTTGTTGTGGCGGTGCAGCTTGTCCTGGATTTCCTTGGTGACCACCTGGGAGACCGGGATTTCCCTGATGACCACCTGGCGGACCAGGTGCTTGTCCGGGATTTCCATACTGCCCTGGCGGTGGACCCCTGGCCAACCATAACCACCCATAGGTCCGGTGTTTCCTCCCGGAAATGCAAAAACCCCTTGAGGTCGATGATCTTGTCCTGCAGGTGCTCCTCCAACATGGACTTGAGGATTATACCATTGATTAGGTTGGTCACCGATGAAAAAGTGTTTTGTGTTTTCCGTGGCTCCCATGCAAGGAACTCCCATCGGTGGTCTTGACGCCGCTCTCTGCGGCATACCTCCCGGTGGTATTCCAATTAGCCACCCTTGATTCATATACACATCCATCGGCCGAAAATCTTGTTCGACCTTGGGCGCAGGAGGAACATTCCACAACTGACCTCCCGCCTGCATTTGAAGATCTTGATCATGGTGATGTTGAACTCCTGGAACTGGTTGATCTTGCACATGTTGTACCTGGGGTGGAACACCTTGAGGTGGCCCCACAGGAAAAACCTGCTCGACATTCTTCAGCTCCGGCGAGGCGGTTTGATAAGACCCCCCACTTGACTGAGAGCCCTTGTGACCTCCTCCGGCTTCTCGGACCCGTTCCAGGGCACGTTTCTCTTCCCGCGTGGCTAACCAATTTTCTCGATCTTGTTGGATCTCGGTCTTGCTCCGTTGAAAGAATTCCATCATTTGCTGTTTCAACTCCTCATACTTTTCCTTCTCCCTCGCGTCCGCCTGATCAATCAGGTCTTGCGACACTATGGGATAAGTCAGCTCTTTCACTGGAGTTTGTGGACTGCTCATTAGAGCTTCCACTCGCTTGGCAGCACTCCATGGATTCGTTTCCTCTGCAGCCATGACCCCGGTTACAATCCCAGGATCCACAACCGCCGTTCCCCACTGAGGCACCATTCCCGTAGGTGGCACTCCAGCACACATGGATTGCTGGGACATCCCAGCTACTTGCGAACCCTGTGTTCCACCAGTTGCGGTATACACCACAGGTGCTCCCGCTGGCTGGTAGATCACAGGTGAGCCTGTTGGTGCCGCTGGCACCGATTGTTTGAAGCGTGCATCTTCAGGAGACTCAACAGGTGAACGTCCCGGTCGCTCCAAAAGAGCAACGGTTTCCACAACAGCAGCCGCACCTCCACTTACTTCAGTTGAGCTTTGGTGTTTTCCACCCTGTCCTTCTTCTCGATTACCCACAACAGGTGGTTCACGAAATCCCTCAGACATCCGGGCAACTACTGGTGTTTGTGTCATAGGCACTCCCGAAAGAGTTAGACTATTCACACCTGGGGTCAAACCAGACAACAGACCGCCACAACCATTTCCTCGTACCACTTCAAGTCCAGGAGGTTCTTCAGGTGGTAAGGACACTGGTCTTGCGACTTCTTCCGCAACAGCCGGATTCTGGGCGATTCGTTCGCCCGCTCCAGCCGGGACCGCCGCAACCTGCACTAGGGCTCCACTTCCCCCAGCACCGGTCAGTGCCATCACACTTTCTCCAACTTCCCCTTCCATCAGTGATCTTCGGGTTGAGTCTGATGATCTTGTCCCTGTTCTTTCCCCATGTGCTTGTCCAGGTGTGTCCATCTCCTCCAGAAGCCGATCCAGCATTTGGTCTGCCGTTTCCGCGCGTTCTTCTTTTCCATGTCCATGGGTCCCATGTTGTACTTCTTCAGCATGAGCAGCCGCTTGAACTTGGCGTTCTTGTCGACGACGCTGAGTGAAGTCGCTGCTCGACATTGCTTCAAGGCAGCGTTGGGGTTGGGCTCATAACCCACGGGTTTCAGACTATGACCGAGACCCTTCCCGGAGGTCCCCACCAAGAGGCAGATGCAAGTGCACCTTTTCACTCCAAGTTGGGCTCGGTAAATTGAGCCAGTCAGTTGATTGGCCCTTGAGCCAAATTGCAACAGTCGGAGGACGTCTCAACGACTGTGAAAACTTTAAAAAGACCTTAGTGGGGGTGCAGTGGTACTCTGTGCATGTTTCCCAAACCGCAGAAACAATCAGGTGACATATAGCCAGAAACAGGTGCATATTCCTATTTTCACTGCGACCCAGAAAATATGGATAGTAATTGAAGTTGTTCCTGCCGCCACACCATTTTTGCTGTCCATTCAAGCCATGAAGATGCTAGGGGCACAGATCAATTTGTCCAATAATCACTGCTATTTGACTAGGATTGACCGTCAACTGAACTTGCAAGAAAGTAAGAATGGTCTGTACCTCATCAGCATGTCAGAATTGTGCCTGCCTGTCAAGCCTCGTCACCAGCAGAGTTTCACAGCCGAAGCCGATCGAGCACCAAGCTTTTTTCCACCGCCAGGCCTGACTTTGCCATCCTGTGTTCACCATGCCAACACAGGGAGAAGCCATGCGCATGATCAAGAGCACGGCAGAGGCCATCATGGAGTCATTGCGCCTGTTGCTGGTGATACTGATGAGCCAGTTGGAGGTGAGAGCGCCGGACCAGGAGATTGCGACAGATCATGCCCAGGTGTTGTCGAACCTCATGAACGAGGTCCAGAGCCAGAAGGGGCGCATAGAGCAACTGTCAAAGATGCTGCAGGGCAAAACTTTGTCAGGTTCACCAAGAAAAGTCAAGA
Source organism: Cladocopium goreaui (assembly GCA_947184155.2). Classification (NCBI taxonomy): domain Eukaryota; class Dinophyceae; order Suessiales; family Symbiodiniaceae; genus Cladocopium; species Cladocopium goreaui. The sequence goes on from CAMXCT020001539.1 coordinate 36,373, forward strand.
GCGCTGGATCAGGCAGAAATTTCGAGATTGGCGACCAATCGGACGCTTCATGGGATCTGGAGGAGCTGGAGATGGGAAGTCTGGGCCCAATGCCCACCACCAACATGAATGTGAACCTGCACCAGTCGACGGCACACCGCCAGAAGATGCCCAAGCAGTCCACAGTTGTCCAGAGCTCTCCACAAAGAACCACTGCAGCAGCGACAGGGGCGAACGATGTGCCCGAGAGCCAGATAGCCCTCACGGCACAGGCATTGGAGTCATGGGGCAACAAAAGAGTCTCGCGGGGCAAGACCCACAATGGGTCCCGCTTCTCAGAAGTGTACGAGCAGCACCCAAACTACGTGGCCTGGATTTCGGCAAGATCCGCAACGGCCAACGTCGCCATGCAGGACTTCATCATGTATGCCCAAGCTCGAGAAGGCCTGGAACATCGAGCACTGAGAGCCAGCGCGTGAATGCGGCACCCAAGGAGCCGACCTATGATGATCTACTGATTGAAAATGAAGATGAAATGAAGTGGCGCATGAACTGCATTCACCATATGCCAAGACGCACCCGTAGGATAGACTTGCTAGAGGTGTACACCGAACCAAATAGTAAGTTAGTTGATGAAGTCAGGAAACAAGGGGGTCAAGCTGTCAGATTCACAAGGGATGATGGGGATTTATCCACTCATGCCGGGCAAGTAGCTTTGTTGAGAAAGATATTTCTTCTGAATCCCAAGCATATATGGCTCGCTCCAGAGTGCCGTCCGTGGGGTCCATGGAGCAGATTCAATCAGATGCGCGGAATCACAGCCTTCAACCGAGTGCAAGAGGACCGCAGTCAAGCACAAACTCACCTGCGCTTATGTGACCTGATTTTTAAGATTCAGATTTCCAAGGGAGACCACTGTCATGTTGAAAATCCAGGTCCCTCCAGCATTTGGCATCAGAAGGAATTCGAAAGAATATGCCGTTGCACAAAGCCAGCATTTTTCGATCAGTGTGCGTTCCAGCTGAAACATCCGGAGACTGGGGAGCTCATGAAAAAAGAACACTCGCGTACAGACTTCTTCAGGAAAAGTTTGGAAAGCACTGGACAGCCGATTTTGCAATAGGAATCACGAGCATGCCCAGATAGCCGGATCGTGTCATTTCAGGGGTCAGCGCATCCCCCTGTCTCAATTTGCCTCGTTTTATCCCACGGCACTTGCCAAGAGCATAGCCAAAGCCGTAATGAGCCCGATCACTTGATTTGCCGTCTGCCGCATTCGTTCATGATGGGTTTCCAGCAGTTGAAGTTGAGGAACCACCCAAAAAGAAAAGCCGGTTTCAGGTCCCAAGAGGTTTGAAACGCGAACATCAAGAAGAAGAACCACCTAGACTAGGAGATGACACCTGGAATGAAATCATGAACAGCCTGCGCCAGAGCCTGCCCAAGTCAGGCGTGAAACAATGGGATGGCCCGCACCAAGAGCTCATCAAGAAAATCCAAAGCTTGTGTCCCGAGCACCAAATCCAAGGAGTCATGGCATGTAAGGGGAGAGAAAAATTTATGACTCACCCGGATAATTTGTCCCATAGAAGAACCATAGTGACTAGCCGGGGTAAACATGAAGTTCATGACTTAGGTTGGGAAGACCTCCGAGAAATGCCCAAGAACCAGTGCAATCGGAAAGCATTCCCATCTCATGTCATGGTTTGCGTGTTCGGTCGACCGATCGAAGTTGGAGCCAGTAATTCAGAGCCTGCAAGGTCTGCACAAGAACCTCCTCGAGAAGCGGAGGACACAATTGATGTTCCAATGGGCCAGCAGGATTCCATGGAAAAGCCGTGTGACAACGTAGATGTCCCAGCCAGCACATGGACATCCGCAGCAGCAACCATCTCCGGACCAAAATTCCTTGCTTTAGAACCGACCAAGCAAAGGGTTATCCAGAAGTTACATAATAACTTAAGCCATCCAACTGCAGAAAGACTGGCCAAGCACTTGGCAGAGCAAGGAGCTTCAACTGAGATGATTGATGCAGCCAAAGAATATCTTTGTGCCTCATGCGCCGAACGCAGACCACCGTCGCTGAATCCACCAGGTGTCCTGAAAGAAGCACGTGACTTTAACCAGCGAATTTCTTTGGACGGTTTCGAGTGGAAAGGTCAGACTGGTTTTCAAGGTTATGTTATACACATTATCGATGAAGCCACTCAGTTTCACCTAGGACACCGATCATGCCGCGACACTGCAAGCACATGGAAAGTCTTTTCCGAAAGCTGGCAAGCATGGGCCGGAACGCCACAGGAAATCATGATGGACTGTGGAGGAGAATTGGTTTCTGATGAAATGAAAAACCTTTTGCAACAAGAAGGAATCAAGCCAATCTTAACAGCCGGACCGTGGCAAAGAGGTAGGGTAGAACGTCATGGGGGGGTCGTCAAAGAAATGCTGTCCCGTATTGACAATAGTAGCCCTATCAAAAATGATCGAGAGTTCGACCAAGCACTGTCCCAAAGCTTCCGAGCCAAGAATGCCATGTCGTGTATCAATGGATACAGCCCCGAACAAGCTGTTTTGGGACGCGCCACAAAGTTGCCAGCCTCGATTTTAGGTGACCAAGATGACACAGCCCATCTACAAGCCACGGGCGACAGCCCAGAAGCTGACCGTTTCCGAGCAGCTTTGGAACTCCGAACGTTAGCCAGAAAAGCCTTTGTTGAAAGTGACAATTCCCAAGCCATCAGAAGAGCCCTTCTGAAGCAATCTAGAGGAGTTCCAATAGAATGGCAATGCGGCCAGCCATGCATGTTTTGGGATCGTCGCAAGTCACCAAATATGTTGGAGAAGGGTAAATGGTGTGGTCCTGCACAAGTTGTTCTCACAGAATCCAAGACCATTGTTTGGGTGACACACATGAACCGTTTGCTCAGATGTGCACGTGACAACCTCCGACCAGTCAGTTTGAGAGAGCTTCAGCACCATCCAACTTTCAGCCAACAAGTCGAGCTCGCGCGTATCCAACACATGTCAAGCCAATTGCAGGCACGACTCCATGATCGAAGTGGCATGTTCCAGTTCTCAGACATGGGTGAAGACCCCATTGTAGATCCCGAAGAAATCAGCCGTAGAGAACACACAGCCTTACAACCCGAAGAAGAACCAACCCGAAGAGCTTCCAATATAGAAGTCCCTGAAATGTCATTGGAAACTCCAGTTGAAACACCAATACCCAATGACAATTTTGAAAGCGACCATGCCGGATCTTCATATGAACCTTCACTTGCACCTTCAAACCCAGCGGAAGGGGGAGAAAACATGGGAGAAAACTCACATGTATCATTTGGGGAAGCATCCTCTGTAGGGGAGAGCCAGGGGGAAAGTAGTGTAGCTCATCATGTAGCCACTATCGATAACGTAGTCCACGATGCCTGCATAGTGGAATCTGTTCCTGATGGCCCTGTCTTACAAGGTGACGAAGATACACTTTGGACAGATGCGATTGACCAATCGCTGGACCATTGCAGTTTTGAATTCGAGATGCCCTGGCAGCTGATGGAAAGAGTATCACATCAGCCCAAAATCCACGCCGTGCTTTTGACAACTGCGGCCAAAAAGTCCCGAGCCGAAGTGAGGTATTCCACGCTTAGCTCCGAAGAGAAGCAACTCTTCGACCGAGCTAAGGACAAAGAGCTCCGTTGCTGGCTTGAAACAAGCACCGTGAAAAGGATCCTGAGGAATCGCATTCACCCGGACAGAATCATGACCTCGAGGTGGATCCTCACATATAAGCCAGACCCAACTTCACCAAGGGGGCATAAACACAAAGCTCGCCTTGTTGTTAGGGGTTATCAAGATCCGGAAATTGATCAAGTAAACACCGACAGTCCAACACTTGGAAGAGATGCCCGACAACTCCTTTTTCAAACAGTGTGTTCCTCAGGTTGGGATATCCAAAGCTTTGACATCACGACTGCATTCCTCAGGGGAAGAGCTGATGGTAGAGAACTAGCCATGGAACCAGTAAGTGAGTTACGGGACCTCCTGAAAATGGGCAAAGATGAAGTATGTTTGTTGGAAGGAAATGCGTACGGAAGGGTTGATGCACCACTCCTCTTCTATCGTGAACTTCGCAAGCAGCTGGAAAGTTTAGGCTTTAGTGCACATCCTTTGGATGGATGCCTCTTCATGTTGCGAGACCCTCAGAATCCACAGAAATTGAATGGGATCCTTGGCACTCATGTCGATGATGGTATTGGGGGAGGAAACGAAGTATTTGAAAAGGCACTGGCCAAACTCCACAAAATCTTGCCCTTTGGACAAAGAGAATACCGAAAGTTCAAGTTCACCGGATTGGACATCGAACAATTGCCAGACAACTCCATTCGAATTAGCCAAGGGGAATATATCAATAAGATAGACCCCATAAACATAGCTAAGAATAGGAGAGTCCAAAAGGATGACAACGCCACTGACAAGAAGTTCAGGACTTGCGTGCCCTGTGCGGCAGCCTCCAGTACGCTGCTGTGCACAGCCGTCCGGATCTGGCAGCAAAGGTGTCGTTTTTACAGAAAAGCATCCCTCAGGCCAAAGTTCAGCATCTTTTAGATGGTAACAAAGTACTGTTGGAAGCGAAAGAGACGGCACCAACTGCTATCCAGATACGTCCGCTGTCTCTAGAAGATACAACCTTTGCAAGTTTTGGTGACGCCAGTTTTGCATCCGCTTCTCAGCTCCGAGCGCAACAGGGGTTATTTATAGTTGCATGCAGTAAAGCACTGAGTGAAAACAAAACGTCGGACATCAGTCCTGTTGCATGGAACTCCAAGCAAATTGGCCGGGTAGTCAGGTCAACGCTGAGCGCTGAGGCGTATGCAATGAGTTCATCCCTGGATAAGCTGACATGGATCCGATGTATGTGGGCCTTCATCCACAATCCAAGCTTTAAATGGCAGTACCCAGAAAAGTCTCTACAAGACGAACCAAAAGCACTGTTGATCACCGACTGCAAGTCCCTTTTTGATTTAGTATCCAAGTTGGCAACTCCTAACTGCCAAGAATGGAGAACAACCAAACAACAGTCAGATGGTCATACACAATGCCGATGGATTTCGACAGCCATCATGTTGGCAGACTGCCTTACGAAGCCGATGGATGCCAGCTTTTTACGAACTGTTTTGCATTTGGGTCGTTTTCGTATTTTCGATGAAGATCAGACACTCAAAAACAATACACATAAGAAGATGGCATCAAGATGGATGACCAAGCAAGATGAAGGCACATCCAAAAAAGAAAAGACACCAGTGTGAAAAGCCAGTATATGCCTTGGATGTGCCTTGCAGGTGTACCAACATGGAGACCTCGCCGCTCGACCGGGCCAATGGCTCAAGTTCCGCAAGGTGTGGAAAACAAGCGGCGCGGACGCCGCACAAATCCGAGAAGTGTAACGTTGGACGTTCATCCATAGGCACAGGGTGCCGGCTGAGCCTTTTGGGGTGTGGTTACCCCTTTTGTTGGAAACCCCGAAGGATTAGGGGAAGCTGGGTCCCTACCTTTGTAGACTCCTCCCCGAGCTACATATATATATATATACATACACACACACTGACTTTTGTTTACACTCAGCAATGTGCGTGCATGCGATATGTGCGATGAAACTCACTGCTCTTATGTTTGCCCGGTATGTCACGTTGACATGTTGTTGGAAGGGTAATGTTTGCCATCCAAACCATATCTAGGCTTTCGACATTTACAAGACAAAACGCAAAGACCGAAGAAACATTATACATTCTCCACTGTCGCAGCAAAAGAATTAAAAAATTGTATCCTTGGGAGCTGGCAGCAAACCACACCCATCGTGTGAAGGTTGGCTTTGAAGTTGAACATGTTCTTTTTTTGGAACACGATTGGACTGTAGAGTTGTATCTTGGCCCTCCAAGGAAACGGAGAGTGATGACGACTACGACGACTACCAAGCACCCGCCGAAACCGCATGGGTCGAAACACCATCATGTCCATTTTCGGCGACATCACCGTCGCCATCATTTTCGACCAAGGTATCGGCCAAGGTACGGACAACGCTCCTTGCCGTGGAAGTCCCATCAGCACAAAAATCTTGAAGTCATGTGTCAGTTGCAACTTGTAGAGAAGTAATCACTTGATGAATGATTAACGTATGTATATATGATCTTGCTTTGTATATATATATAGCATATATACACGTACATATCATGTACACACTTTATAAGACATCATAAATCATGCCTCAGCCATCATAGTTTCCCAGTGAGAATGTATGCGGTGATGCCCCCTGCACATGGGAACCTATGGTGTCTTAAACTGAAAAGACAAAACTCCTGAAACTCCATGCCACTGTTGTATGGATCTCGACTTCTCGACACCAGAATTTGGCTATCAGCTGATGGTTTTTCTGGAATTCCAGCCCACCAAAGCTGGCTTTTCCTGGGTTCAGGACGGAAACCACTGAGCTGGTTGTTTGCTTTCCAGAGAAACATGGTTAAGACATTAAGATCGATCCAGATGCTTGAGACGTGCACCTTAAGGAACCACTATGACAACAACGGTGGTCAGCAGCGGAGTCTGCTCAGGGAATCTTGGAGGTGGTGTGCAACAGGCTTCTGTGATTGTAGCACCTCGATGTTCACTAAGTTACAGCCTGGCAGATTTGAAGATCCAGAGGAAGATTTATCTCCAGCAATTGATGTTTGTTGTGATGTTTTCAATGATTTTCAACCTAGCCAGCCGACATTAACCTCAAGCCCCATAGGAAACGGGTGCTATTTTTTTGGCTTTATGGACCCCGCGACTGTGGCTAGGGACACATCAAAAATGGCAATAAACTTGGATGGTGTCTGATAGCCTTGCAGAGTTGTATGAGAAATCAGCACATCTTTTTGAATGCCAGTATTTTTTTCAGAGTATTCCGATATTAGCCATACGAGTAGCAAGTTTGATCGTAGTTGTCTCTGAGTATTGGTGCATTTGATGGCTCGGGAGTTGGGATTAAGTTATATAAGTGCACATGTTTGATATGCATACATATGTGTGCATATTACGAAAGCCAGCCGGGAAGCTGGCTAGTTGCTATTTGCGAACGAAGTGAGAATAGGGGGTTCTGGGGGGGGGTAGTTGCCAAACGGGTCAAAAATCAGGAAAATAGGTGGTAATTTCAGTCAGACGCTAGTATGGTTTTGCAGGGTAATGTACCAGGCGGCAAAACAGTGACGGTGGGTATCGATTCCCCCTAGGTCCAGTTTTCTGGGGTTTTCTGGGCTCAGTCAATGGACAGATAGATGGGCCAGCTAGTTAGAGGAGATTGGAGAGAGAAGGACATTGGGTGAAAAGTATGTGCAAGAAGGGTTTCTGGGTGAAGAGTCTCGGGGTGAAAAGTATATGGGTGAAAAGTCTTAGTTTCTGGGTGAAGAGTCTCTGGGTGAAAAATCTGTGCAAGAAGAGTTTCTGGGTGAAGAGTCTCTGGGTGAAAAGTATATTGGTGAAAAGTATGTGCAAGAAGAGTTTCTGGGTGAAGAGTCTTTGGGTGAAAAGTCTCTGGGTGAAAAGTATGTGACACAAGAGTTTCTGGGTGAAAAGTCTGTGCAAGAAGAGTTTCTGGGTGAAGAATCTCTGGGTGAAAAGTATATGGGTGAAAAGTATGTGCAAGAAGAGTTTCTGGGTGAAGAGTCTCTGGGTGAAAAGTATATTGGTGAAAAGTATGTGCAAGAAGAGTTTCTGGGTGAAGAGTCTCTGGGTGAAAAGTATATGGGTGAACAGTATGTGCAAGAAGAGTTTCTGGGGGTGAAAAGTCTGTGCAAGAAGAGTTTCTGGGTGAAGATTCTCTGGGCGGAGAGTATATGAGTGAAAAGTAAGTGCACGAAGAGCTTCTGGGTGAAGAGTCCCTGGGTGAAAAGTCTCTGGATGAAAAAAATTATGGCAAGAGATTGTTTCACAGGGTTAACGAGTCTCGGGGTGAAAAGTATATGGGGAAAAGTATGTGCAAGAAGAGTTTTTCGGGTACAGGTTAAGAGTTTGTGCAAGAAGAGTTTCCTGGTGAAGAGTCTTCTGGTTGAAGAACTACGTACAAGAGAAGTTTCTGGATGAAGAGTCTCTGGATGAAATGTATACTGGGGTGAAAAGTATGTGCAAGAAGAGTTTCTGGGTGAAGAGTCTCTGGGTGAAAAGTACATGGGTGAAAAGTATGTGCAAGAAGAGTTTCTGGGTGAAGAGTCTCTGGGTGAAAAGTATATGGGTGAAAAGTATGTGCAAGAAGAGTTTCTGGGTGAAGAGTCCCTGGGTGAAAAGTATATGGGTGAAAAGTTATGATGTAAAAAAAAAAAGACAAAAAGAAGAGTTTCCTGGTGGGAAGAGTCCCTGGGTAAAAGTATATTATGGTGAAAAGTAATGTGCAGAAGAATCTCTGGGTGAAAAGTATATGGGTGAAAAGTATGTGCAAGAAGAGTTTCTGGGTGAAGAGTCTCTGGGTGAAAAGTATATTGGTGAAAAGTATGTGAAAGAAGAGTTTCTGGGTGAAAAGTATGTGCAAGAAGAGTTTCTGGGTGAAGAGTCTCTGGGTGAAAAGTATATGGGTGAAAAGTCTGTGCAAGAAGAGTTTCTGGGTGAAGAGTCTCTGGGTGAAAAGTATATTGGTGAAAAGTATGTGCAAGAAGAGTCTCTGGGTGAAGAGTCTATGGGTGAAAAGTATATGGGTGAAAAGTATGTGCAAGAAGATTCTCTGGTTGAAAAGTATATGGGTGAAAAGTATGTGCAAGAAAGTTTCTGGGTGAAGAGTCTCTGGGTGAGAAGTATATGGGTGAAAAGTATGTGCAAGAAGAGTTTCTGGGTGAAGAGTCTCTGGGTGAAAAGTATATGGATGAAAAATATGTGCAAGAAGAGTTTCTGGGTGAAGAGTCTCGGGGTGAAAAGTATATGGGTGAAAAGTATGTGCAAGAAGAGTTTCGGGGTATAGGTGAAGAGTTTGTGCAAGAAGAGTTTTTGGGTGAAGAGTCTCTGGGTGAAGACTACGTACAAGAAGAGTTTCTGGATGAAGAGTCTCTGGATGAAAAGTATATGGGTGAAAAGTATGTGCAAGAAGAGTTTCTGGGTGAAGAGTCTCTGGGTGAAAAGTATGTGGATGAAAAATATGTGCAAGAAGAGTTTCTGGGTGAAGAGTCTCGGGGTGAAAAGTATATGGGTGAAAAGTATGTGCAAGAAGAGTTTCTGGGTGAAAAGTCTGTGCAAGAAGAGTCTGGGTGAAGAGTCTCTGGGTGAAAAGTATTTGAGTGAAGAGTATGTGCAAGAAGAGTTTCTGGGTGAAGAGTCTCTGGATGAAAAGTATATGGGTGAAATGTCTGTGCAAGAAGCGTTTCTGGGTGAAGAGTCTCTGGGTGAAGAGTATATGGGTGAAATGTCTGTGCAAGAAGAGTTTCTGGGTGAAAAGTATGTGAGGTTTTCTGGGTGAAGAGTCTCTGGGTGAAAAGTATATGGGTGAAAAGTACGTGCAAGAAGAGTTTCTGGGTGAAGAGCCTCTGGGTAAAAAGTATATTGGTGAAAAGTATGTGCAAGAAGAGTTTCTGGGTGAAGAGTCTCTGGGTGAAAAGTATATGGGTGAAAAGTATGTGCAAGAAGAGTGTCTGGGTGAAGAGTCTCCGGATGAAAAGTATATGGGTGAAATGTTATGGGTGAAATGTTTGTGCAAGAAGAGTTTCTGGTGGAAGAGTCTCTGGGTGAAGAGTATATAGGATGAAATGTCTCTGCAAGAAGAGTTCCTGGGTGAAGAGTCTCTGGGTGAAAAGTATATGGGTGAAAAATATGTGCAAGAAGAGTTTCTGGGTGAAGAGTCTCTGGGTGAAAAGTATATGGGTGAAAAGTATGTGCAAGAAGAGTTTCTGGTTGAAGAGTCTCTGGGTAAAAAGTATATGGGTAAAAAGTATGTGCGAGAAGAGTTTCTGGTTGAAGAGTCTCTGGGTTAAAAGTATATGGGTGAAAAGTATGTGCAAGAAGAGTTTCTGGGTGAAGAGTCTCTGGGTGAAAAATCTGTGCAAGAAGAGTTTCTGGGTGAAGAGTCTCTGGGTGAAAAGTATATGGGTGAAAAGTATGTGCAAGAAGAGTTTCTGGGTGAAGAGTCTCTGGGTGAAAAGTATATGGGTGAAAAGTATGTGCAAGAAGAGTTTCTGGGTGAAGAGTCTCTGGATGAAAAGTATATGGGTGAAAAGTATGTGCAAGAAGAGTTTCTTGGTGAAGAGTCTCTGGGTGAAAAGTATATGGGTGAAAAGTATGTGCAAGAAGAGTTTCTGGGTGAAGAGTCTCTGGGTGAAAAGCATGTGCAAGAAGAGTTTCCGGGTGAAGAGTTTCTGGGTGAAGAGTCTCTGGGTGAAAAGTATGTGCAAGAAGAGTTTCTGGGTGAAGAGTCTCTGGGTGAAAAGTATATGGATGAAAAATATGTGCAAGAAGAGTTTCTGGGTGAAACGTATGTGCAAGAAGAGTTTCTGGGTGAAAAGTATGTGCAAGAAGAGTTTCTGGGTGAAAAGTATATGGGTGAAAAGTATGTGCAAGAAGAGTTTCTGGGTGAAGAGTCTCTGGGTGAAAAGTATATGGGTGAAAAGTCTGTGCAAGAAGAGTTTCTGGGTGAAGAGTCTCTGGGTGAAAAGTATATGGGTGAAAAGTATGTGCAAGAAGAGTTTCTGGGTGAAGAGTCTCTGGGTGAAAAAATATGTGCAAGAAAAGTTTCTAGGTGAAGAGTCTCTGGGTGAAAAGTATATTGGTGAAAAGTATGTGCAAGAAGAGTTTCTGGGTGAAGAGTCTCTGGGTGAAAAGTATATTGGTGAAAAGTATGTGCAAGAAGAGTTTCTGGGTGAAGAATCTCTGGGTGAAAAGTATATGGGTGAAAAGTATGTGCAAGAAGAGTTTCTGGGTAAAGAGTCTCTGGGTGAAAAATCTATGCAAGAAGAGTTTCTGGGTGAAGAGTGGGTGAAGAGTCTCTGGGTGAAAAGTATATGGGTGAAAAGTATGTGTAATAAGAGTTTCTGGGTGAAGAGTCTCTGGGTGAAAAGTGTATGAGTGAAAAGTATGTGCTAGAAGAGTTTCTGTCTGAAGAGTCTCTGGGTGAAAAGTATATGGGTGAAAAGTATGTGCAAGAAGAGTTTCTGGGTAAAGAGTCTCTGGGTGAAAAATCTATGCAAGAAGAGTTTCTGGGTGAAGAGTGGGTGAAGAGTCTCTGGGTGAAAAGTATATGGGTGAAAAGTATGTGTAATAAGAGTTTTTGGGTGAAGAGTCTCTGGGTGAAAAGTGTATGAGTGAAAAGTATGTGCAAGAAGAGTTTCTGTCTGAAGAGTCTCTGGGTGAAAAGTATATTGGTGAAAAGCATGTGCAAGAAGGGTTTCTGGGTGAAAAGTATGTGCAAGAAGAGTTTCTGGGTGAAGAGTCTCTGGGTGCAAGAAGGGTTTCTGGGTGAAGAGTCTCTGGGTGAAAAATGTTGGGGAACATAGGGATACTGTAGATGGGATGCTGGCTTTCGTTCCCCCCTTCTCAGGTATATCATTAAGCAACTTTTTTCTGATTGTGTCAGTGTCAAAATCGTCCGTTTCTAAAAAACTCGGTTTCCCAATTTCTTCAAAAATCACTTTCATATATGAATCTGTATAGATCAAAGGAATAGCTGTAATTTAGTACGCCATACTATCCGAAATCCTGCCCTGACCACAAGCCTCACATGGACCCGAGAGACCCGATACCTTGGTCGTGTTGTCATAGCGGGGCCAGGATCAGGGCCCGGGCCCCTTCTCTCCCCCAAAAAGCCATCCTATTTGGAGTGCCCAATACCTTGGATTACGGTTTCCTCCATACCAGATGTCAAGTTATGTCAAGTTCCGCTGCTTTCAAACCTCATTTGCATTTAAAACTCTTGACCCCTTCTTTCCCCTAAATTTTGAGTATAGGTCTAGACCCAAATCGTCCAAACCATCCATTCGCCTTCATGGATTTGAATCACAACTTCAAAAAATCGATAGCCTCCACTGCAAGGCTCTCCATCAATTTTTCCAAATTAATGACCCCTTCTTTCGCCTAAATTTTGAGTATAGGTCTAGACCCAAATCGTCCAAACCATCCATTCGCCTTCATGGATTTGAATCACAACTTCAAAAAATCGATAGCCTCCACTGCAAGGCTCTCCATCAATTTTTCCAAATTAAAAGTTCATACTACCATGGTGTCCTCCACCCAACTGACTCCCCTTGCTCCAATGAATACCTCCTTTCCTTATCATCGAAGGAAGTTTAGAAGTCAAACTTCCGACAATATGGACAGATGAAAAGCAGAGCAGGGCAGAGGCAGAGAGAAGAGGAAGATTAGAAGAGAGAAGATCAGAAGAGAAAGAGTAAGAAGAAAGAAGATACAGATGCGCGAAAAGGTAGGAAAGTCGCAAAATACTGCGGCTTCCAAGTTTGCCAAACCACCCGCACAACCTTCACAGAAACCTGAAGGAACTGGTTCAGCATCATCCTCATCGGCTAGCGCACCAAAGGCCAAGACTATGCCGAAATCCCACGAACCATCAAAGGCACCACCTGCAAAGCCTTCATCGCCGAAAGCTGCTCCGAAACGTGCGGCAGGATGGGAGAAAACTCCAACAGCACCTCAATGGAAGAAAGTCCGCCGTGAGCAGTAAACCAATGACTTCGATCCGTCAAAATGATCACTGTGCTACAAGATGTTTATCGTCTTTGTGAACAGATGATCAGGAAAAGACCAACTGAGTGAACTCTGAGCGAGGCATTAGACTAATTCGCTTAGGTTCAAGACTTTTGATATTCCCAATCTGCACGAGATTCTGCATTGTGCACGTGAATTCGTTAGTTAGCATTGTAAATCTTTGGTGGCGAAGCAATCCATTTCTCCCGACGGGTGAGTGGTATGCTTAGCCTACGTAGAAAAGTAGATGTTAGCTAGCAAGAATTCGCGTTGTACAGCTTGATGAAGCGCCGATGCATCGACAGCCAAAGAGTAGGCGAACCCTGAACCATTATTCCCGACGGGTATGTGGGGAAGCGGGAGCCGAATGGCAAGTTTTATGTACATAGGCGTAATTCGAGTAGCAGAACGAATCTAATTCAAAGTTCCCTCTCTCGTGTCCGTGGTTCGAAGAATACCACGGGCATGGGGGGTGTCAAAGGGAACGTAGTGACAACATACAAACAAGTCATGCATGGGACGCCACTTTGGCTCAAGACCCCCTGCGTGTGTAAAAGAGAGCGATTGCTGCCTGCCATGTTTACTGGGTCCGGAAACTAGCAGTAAGACAAGTACCACTTGAAATATAACATCCAGAACAAGGATTCATTTGTTCACAATAGATTAGTTTTTTTTCCAACACACCATGATTTCAATGGGCACTGAAGTCTAGGACGGGATCAAACACTCTAAGAAGAACACATCCTATCTGAAGGGCCGTAGGTCCTACAAGGACTTGTCCATTGCCACTGAAAAATCTTCAACCCCCATTTGGGATGACTCTAAAAAGCCAACAGGTCATTGAACATGACTAGCTATGACTAGCTATTGGATGATAACATCCCTATGGTCAACATGGCTGGTGGCTCATTCTATCGCCAGTAGGTTTTCCGTTCACCCTTGTCAAGTGGATTAACCCTACTAACTTATAACCAGGGATATACCCTCTGGTAAACTAACAGTTTGCTATTGAAAATTGCCATTTATAATGGATTTAGCCATTAAAAAATGTGATTTTTAATAGTTAAACGTGAAAGTTTACCAGGCCGGGATCCAGCTCTTCTGAAATTCGATTCGTGGGTGGGATGAGCCACCGAGCCACCTGTCGTATGGATCATGTGTTTGTTGGAAAATTCATGGATACCATAGCTAAGTTAGTCATTACCAGAGGGTAAATCCCATAAAAATCCCATGAAAATCCCATAAAAATCCCATGTTCAATAGCTATTTTGACATAACCAGAGGGTAATTCATGGATACCAGCCATCATCAACATCCTGGAAACCCACGAGTTGCCGAGGCACACGAGGCGAGTGGAGGAGGAGTTTCCCACTGTGATTCGCCTTTCCTCGGTCTTGGCGGAGGATCCACAGCCCAGAGAGCAGCCGCATGGTGCGGTGGTTTTTTTTGGCCCTGGCCCTGGTGGGGACGTGTCAGGGATTTGACCGATATACCTTAATGAAAATGGTGAGGTCATATGAACATGGCGAGAAAATCCGTTCATTCACATAGCATTTATGTCATAGTGGAGTTTCCCTTATAAACGGAGGTTTGTAGCAGGAAAATTCTCCAAATTTGGTATTTTCCAGCCACGAAAATGGCGAGGTCAACTGGGGGTGCGATAATTTAGCCTCTGGTTCTCAAACCCGGCTGTTTAGAAAATCCCACATGTATAGATGATTTTCCCAGCTAGAAACTTCCGTTTATAAGGGAACATCCACTATAATAAATGGTGTTTGAATGGGAAAATCATCGAACAAATTTTGGGATTTTCCCGCCAGCCATGTTTGATTACCAGAGGGTATGTCATGGACTTTTGCTTATGAAAATGTGGGATGTTTACATCTAAAAATATGGATTCAGCCATAAAAGTTGGATTTGATCCACGAAATTTAGGGATTTTAGCAATGAATGTGGGATTTTACCGTGAAATATGGGTTTTGACATGTTTTAACCATCAAACATAGATGGAGATATAATATGATATAATTATTGTATATAATTGATAAACGATGGTCGGTTAATGGTTGTTGCAATTTTCTGAGGTTATTTCATGGGATGCAGGTTATAATCAAAAATACGAAGGACCAATCTGGAATAGCTGAACTATTGGACATTTCCCCATCAGTTAATCCATGAGTTCTTTGGGGAATCCAGGATGAGACATCCCCTGCAGATGATGGCCCAATTTCGACCAAGCTTGCATGGTCATTATATATATATATACATATGCCGGATGATTTGGGGGAGCTCATTCCAATTTGGAGTTGGTTTCTGGCTGGCTTATAGGAAGTCAGCCCATGTTTTTTCTCTTTCTTATGGTGTTTCAGGCGGGAGATATGGGAATCTGCTCCATGCCAAGTGGGTTTTGAAATCCGGCAAGCCGAGGTGCCAACTGGAGACTGATGTCGGTCTAACTTACCTGAACTCAGGGAGCCATGATAATGCAAAACCATGTTCCGAAGATTAAAGTGAACTCCTAAATTAGTGAATCATTGTATGATTTGCTCTCTGATATGTAATCCTGTGTGGGGTAGCCTGACAACATCTGACAACTAAAGTTGGCCAAAACTGGAGGAGAAAAATAACCCAGCAAGCTGTCGAAGATGAGCTGAAATTGTCTCAATCAGTGCAGTGTGGTGTTTTGTTTTCCGCCCGAGGCTTTCATGGCTGCTTCCTATCTCTGAAAGTCATGAACTTGGGGATGATGCAGATTTGGTTTCAGCATCCCAGCTGCAGACTTGTTTTTGCTGGAAACTGTTTCGTTTCAAGTTGGTCAAAATGAAAACGACCATGAAAACTGGTTGGTGGTTTCAAACATGTTTGATTGTCCATTTCATATATGGATATATGGGATGTCATCCTTCCCATTGACGAACTCATATTTGTCAAGATGGGTATGGCACCACCAACCAGAAAACTACCCTCTGGTTATTTAACATAGCCATGGGAATCGCCCCATTTATAGATGGTTTACCTCTTAAAAATTGTGATTTTCCGTGGCTATGTTAAATAACCAGATAGTACCATGCATGCAATTGGCGAATCACATGTGAAGGGGCTGTTCCGGCCCAGGAACCCACGGATCGACTGCACATCACCGAGCGCCTAGAGAAAGGCCAGGGATGCCAATCGTTTTTTTTTTTGGGGGGGGACAAATATGGGAGAATTATCGCATAAATAAATGGACATGCATGGAAATGCGATGTTCTTAATTTTGGGGATGCCGTTTGATGATCTGATTTCATATAGTCACGAAAACCAACCCATTTAGCTTGATGATTTATGATGATTTACCTATTGAAAATGGGTGATTTTCCATGGCTAGGTCAAATAACCAGATGGTAATTGTATGACAAATATGGGATAATCATTGGATGCCTACGCAAAAATGAGGAAGAATGGGAGAACCATACGGGCCATACAATTACCTAAATTAATTAATGGGATGATATGAGCACTTGCGATAGTTATGGAATATTACGGGGCGATATGGGAAAATATGGAATAATTACCCAATATATTTGTTTATGATGTGATTAATGTATAGCGCCTTTACTTGTGTGTTTTTTCAGGTGGATTTTAGCTTGATATTAAACACATATATGAAAACGTGTTTATTGTTTAGTCGTGTTGTTGTTAAATGTGTTTGGGCCTTTCCCACCTGTTTCTTTGGTATATTCCATGATATGTCCATTTGGGCAATTTATGTTGGTTTGTTCTTGATGTCTTCTTGGTTCAAACATGTCAAACCAAATCTTTGAGTCATCTTGAGTCAAGCTGCAAGGCGTGCGTATGTTTTTTTTCTCCTGTACATACACTTGTCACGTGTATCCATCATACATCATGCATCATCATACATGATTTTTCCATTTATTTATACATAGAATATATGGTATCATGTGCAGGTATATGGAGACACACATCCAGATACGCACGCATATTTACATATATATATATATTATATATATATATACAATGTGAGGCCCGCCAGTTATAAGTTGGTTTATAAGCCCCAGTAACTATAGTTATAAGTACCATAAACCATAGTTATTGGAGTTATAAACCAACTTAGCTATCTTGGGGGCCTCACATTGTATGTGGTGTGCTTATACCATTTATTTAATATTGATGCACAGATGCCGAGGCGACCTCGTGATCCTGCAACGCGGCCTTCAGCCCTTCGCGCTGTGCCCTGGAGTGGTGAAAGGCGCGGCTTAAAAAGGCATCCGATGTTGGAAGAGTGTCATTCAAAACAAGTAACGTGGGAAACCCAAGACTAAACCATGGTTAATTAATGCTAATTAGCTATAATTAGCTAATATATATTACCATATGTAAATGGATGGTAACATGTGGTAACATCTGGTAACTATATCATCCCCATGTGATTTCTCGCATTACTGTTCGTAAAGGAATGTCATAGGTTGAGAAACCAGCCCCCCCCCGAAAAAAACATGAACAAATTTGGGGATGGTGGATCCTATTGCTCTAACTAACATTATCCAATATTACCATGTTGGTTGGTTAAAACCTCCACCTTTTTTCTAAAGCTCGAACTGTTTTTTTTCCCCAAGTTCTTGCGGACAACTCCTGGGAGGCGTTGAGGGAAGCTCTTGTACCGTGGCCGTCCTGGATGATTCCAGGAGCGTTTTCATCGGCGAGTTTGGGCCTCAGATCTAATCCTTGGAGTCATGGAGTGGGATGAGAATTTTTACATATTTTTACATAGGATGAAGATAAGTATCACGAAGAAGTCACATATAGTATTCCTCCACTTTCTATGTTTGGATTGTAAAAGGGTGAAATGGCCAGTAGTTTGTAGATCCTTCATGATTCCAATGTGGTTAAAGCAAAAGGATCCACCGTCTCCAAGTTTATTATGTTTATGGCTGGTATATATCATCATGAAAATATGAGTGGTTTATGGCATTGCTTTACTAGTGGAAACATGGTGGTTTGACCGTTTGACCATCAAACGTGTCGGTTTGACATGGTTTGACTATCAGACATGCATGGAATTTCACCAGTAAATCACGGAAACGGGTTTGTCTGAAAACGGAGTATATACCCCAGAATTGCAATTTATGATGGGGAACATGATGGTTGAATTGGAATCTGGGATGGAGAAACCGTGAAAACCACTTGTGATGGAGAGGCCATTTGTGATGGGAAACTCGCCACTCTAGACAATCGAGGACAGACAGGGATGATCTCACATTTTTGCTGAAATGTATGTGTGTTTTGTTAGGAATTCCAAGCGGTCGTCTCAGGTTACTGATGGGAAATGGCCGCAATTTTCAAGCACCAGAGGGTACTGAATGATGGCTGGTTTACGTGTGAAACCATCTCAATAATTCTTGGGAACGCTTCAGAATCCACAGAAACAAGGACAACTAAATTGGAACATATTAAGTGAGGAAGAAGGGATTGGATTCCTTTCCTGGACTGTTCTTTCTATTGATTAAATCCCTGCATATCCCCTTGTTGTCGACATTGTTCCATTTTTTGTCCTGCAACCCCTTGGACAGCGCGATTGAAGGTGGACCGGCTACCGGCCATGGAGCATACCATCTATCTTCATGCGCATGAATTTACCTGTAGTTTTCCTTGAAAGATTCCGATTTCCTAGATAGCAATATTTGGTTGCCAGAGGGTTAAAGGCTGATATCATCCTTTCTGTTGTTTTTTTCCCCTGGTTAAACCCCCATGCTTGGCTGCTTAACATGTTTTTTATGTTGCTTAAATCTCCCAAGTTGCTAGTTCAACCCTGGATCAGCGTCCTGGAGCACCATGATTTTTATGATGAAACCAGCACTAGTGCATCGTTCGACCATGTTAACCAACCCATTTTTTGGGGGGTTGTTAACCCCTCATTTATGCTGGTGAAGCCATCTGCCATCTGATGCCCAGTGAAACCACCCAGGTGCCGCGTGGCTTTCTCGGACGTGGCGTTAGTTCATTCCGAGTGGCGCCTGGGGACCAGGGTGGTCCTGGGAGGCTTGCAGAGTAGTCTCTCGGAGATTTGTGGGGCCCGGGGCTGTGATGATGAGAGAGTTCATCACCAGCAAATGGTTTAGTTTCTTTTTAAGGATTTTGGGGGAAAATAGCAATCTCAAGTTTGGGGTACCCAGAATTAGCTAATGAATTCAAGATGTTGCTTCTGCCAAATTGATGAGTGATGATCACAGTTGACGGATAGAAAAAGTGGAGATGGAAGGATTGACCCACTTGAATCATTCCAGTTAGGATCCATGCTACCTGAGACTTCTATTTGTGGGATACATTGGAATACCATCCAAAATATGTCCAAGTCTTCCATTCGGGGGCTACACACCATACCAAATGGAATTGTTTGTTCTTGTGGTTCTGTTCCGCAAAGATAGAGAAGAGAATGCATTACCCATAGGATCCATGTATGCTATATATGGTAACATTTACCATCAATATACCCCCAATGTTAGCATATACCATACATGGATCCTATGGGTTATGGAACGGATGATGTCCCAAATTCTCCTGCCTTGGCTTCAAGATGTCCTGTTTCATTGGGACTTCACCTGGATGAATTACAATGACCCAGGATTTGACGTCACTGCAATGATGCTTAGGAAGGAGAATTTCAGAATTTGGGGGCTGTCGGAATCACCATTGGCCCTGCGTCGCCGGGTACGGCGACCAACACCACCATCATTTTCAATACCAATTTGCCGTGCAGCTTCAGTGCTGGTTCTGTACTCCTGGACCTGGGCAACCAAAAAGTGGGTCACTTGGAAAACATCCAGGTTGTCTCAACATGTGGGGATTTGGTGTGACATGTAGTGCATCTAGGGTACCAAAGAATAGATCACGTGGAATCTTGCTGGTCCCGGGCTTTGGTTCGGATATGTTCGGGTTCTGTGTTCAGAAATTGTTTCTGCCCAAAACAGGTTCTTGTCTGCCCGGCACCTAGCAAGGTTCTTGGTCGATTTGGGAAACCCAGGTGACCCCAGGTG
The DNA here is from genome assembly GCA_947184155.2 of Cladocopium goreaui. Classification (NCBI taxonomy): domain Eukaryota; class Dinophyceae; order Suessiales; family Symbiodiniaceae; genus Cladocopium; species Cladocopium goreaui. The sequence goes on from CAMXCT020001539.1 coordinate 56,085, forward strand.
TGTTGACAATTTAGTGCTGGATTTTTCCAGTGGATACTTCAGTTAGATTTTGTCCATTTGGTTTAGTTCATTAGGACAGCAGGGTTTTTGGAAGGAACATGGGGGTGAAACAATGGTGAGAACCGCAACAGGAGATGTTTGTGAAAATTTGTGTGGGCTGTATTACCAATTGTAGAAAAGCACATTCATATATGATCATACAGGTACGTAAACCGCATAGACCCTCTATTCCGCCACTTCGGTCACTTCACAGATTCATTCATGTTGTGCTGCAGGCTTTTCCATCGATGTGACCTTCGTTGTGGAAAGTGCTACATTGGATCCCGATCTAAGGCTCTTCCTCGAAGATGATGAAGGACACTTGCAGCAAAATCAGGGCTTGACCGGCTTGACCTGACCGCTGGAGGTTTCTACCAATGTCCTGTCCATTCCGTCCATTCCGTCCATTCCAGATTTCAACATTTTGAACTTATTCGCTTATTTGTCTTCTAATTCAATCTCAAGAGCTGGCAGATTTGATGCGCCGTTCCTGTGAATATCATATGCACAATGCGAGAAATAATTCGGGGGCCTTGGCTACCTGGTTGCACTTTGTCATTTGGTATGTGACTTCACTTTGGCTTGTCACAGCAGAGAGAAACCAACAGTGGCAGTGTGGGTTTCTGATCACCTTATGCTCACATTAGCACTGCGGGCAGCAACCCTCCACACAATCAAATCCAAACGAGACATCTGCTCATTGATTCTTTATGTGTTTGTTGTGGCAACTATACCTCTGAATCGATTCAAAGATCAAATTCGATGCAGCCGCACCGTTGCTGCAAGTCGAAATATGTTCTCTCAAGTCACCTCTCGTCATGGGCGCAAGCTTTGTCAAACTTCGATCGCTTATTATAGTCATAATCAAACAACAACATTTTCAACATTGCAGTGCATATCAGATAGATTTAGATAGTTTCAGAATAGTTCAGATTTGTTACTTTGCATGCTGCTTGACGTTGCAAATATGTTGATGTCAGTGGCAGAATACGTCGTTTATAAGTCTCTAGTGAACCCCCTTTGCATATTCTAAATCCTGGAACGTGCAAAACTTTCTGTCCTGTCCTAGTCAGGTGATGTATCGTGTTTTGGCACTACGCTGTTGGTATACAGCACCTCACATCATGCATGTGTTTTTTCTGCTCTTTTTCGTTCTCTGTGGAAACTGTGAGACAAATAGTTGATCAGTCGGTCGCATCAACCATCTGAATTGCAACCAACTGTTTTCTCACCTTCTCACAGTCTTACAGTACATTTTGCAAATCTTCGTTTTCAAGTGGTCGAATATGGTCGATATTTTAGGTGCAGTTTGCATATGCTCATTGGATCTCATTGGTGCCTTTCACACTTCTCTTCCATATCGATCCATGAGAGCACATCATGGTACAACGTTCCTGTGCACACCACACTTCCGGACAGCACGTCGAGGACAAAACCATGAACCGTCTTGTTGTGTTGAAGCTTGCATCACAGCAAGTCAAGTTTCTTCAAAACACTCGATCTTCAACCAGTCAGATCAGTCAGCCTATACCACACAGAAAATGATACCAAAATTGTTAGTCAGCTCCGTGTCTTCATTATGCTATGTCAATGTCCTTTCAGTTGACATGATTTGGTTGCTGTGCGTTTCGCATTGGTTCGGACTGACACTTGCCGCTTCCTTCGTCAGTTGGTTTACGCTGAACAAGCTTTAAACCGGGAAGTTCATCCTGTCGATGAATCATCCACCAGCTTGGTACTCTAAGTGCAGCCAGGAGTGACGGTTCAATGTGGCGACATCGATTCAAGCGTGGATGACGGCTTGATCGAGTACACTGGCAAATGTTTCGTTGACCCTGGCAACTTGACTCAAGGGTGACCCGTCCATCCTTGTACCAACCTGAGGCAAAGAATTGGGCACCCTGAGAAGGTCACCCCTCGAGACTTCCAGTGTTTTGTTTACCTTGAATTGCCTTGTTTTGCTGTATGTCTCACTTATTGTTGGCTCTTTGTGGTGTAATTACTTGGCTTTGTTGCTTTTTGGCTTTCCCAGCTGTGTGTTTTTATGGCGACAATTTTGTGGCTGCGTGCTTTGAGACTTCGGTTTTGTGGAGAATCCGATTTTTCGTGTGGCTTTTCTGTCTGACTTTCTTGATATTAGAAAAGCCCCTTGCTTTTCTTGGCTTTCTAGAGTTTATAGTCTGTTTGCGGTCTTCTAGAGTTTTGGGCTTCTTCTGCAGTGTCTGACTTTTGAGCACCGGAAGACGAGTCTAGACTGCTGCTTTTGTCAGCAGCACGTTTTTTTGTTTGTGCAATCTCCTGAAATCACATAAGCTTCTTTCTGTTTGCAAGTACATATTTAGTGGGAGCGCATGTTGCGTTGGGAAACATTTCAAATGTGTGGATTTTGCGGGCAATGCTGATTCAGATTTGCATGGATCGGGGCAGACAGGAACCATATGAGTTTGTCCCAGATAGATATGGCATCTCCTGAATCTGCAAATTTCAAAGGGGAAAATGAAGAAAATATAACAAAATGCAGTTTTCATGAGATTTTTTGGGTAGCAATTTTTGAGTTTTCCATGTTTTCCATGTTTTCTGGTTCCCAAATTTGCCAAAGATGTTCCCCCATTCTGCGGCCTGGCGCTCCCAGGACCTACTCTGGGCACCTTTCTGTTGATCGTGGAGACCTCCGAGCCCGCAGTGATCTCGGCTGAAACTTGGCGAGCAGGAAATCTGGTGATGTTTTATGATTCCCACCATACTATACATACGTAATATAACATCATATAATGTAATATAATGTAGTATAATATAATAGTAAATGAATATACATATATATATATAATGATAAATATTATATAATATAACATGATTTAATATAATTAAATAACATACAATATATAATATAAAATAGATACTATATAATATATAATATATAATAAATAATATGTAAGATGTAATAGGTATTTTATGATATATAATACATAATATATAATATATAATATGTCAAAGGGAACTGAACACTAGGACACTTGTGATGTACATACTTAATTGTATATCTGGACGCCGTACTGGCTCAAAGTCCGTGTGCGAGGAAAAGGGTCCGAGCTGCGCTTGCCATGCACCATCAGTGTCCGGCATTACTAGCATAACAGGTATCGCAATTGATAACTACATCCAGAACAAGGATTCATTTGTTCACAGGTTATCAGCCGTAGGGCTCACTTCTCCCGCCGGGAGAGTGGTACCTGCGTGCTGGTAGCCGGGCCTTCTGAGCAATTGATTGAGGACGTAAAGGACCAATCAGCTCATCATCGCAAAGATGCAAGGCGGTAGCGGAGATTCGCGCACCACGCAGTTTACCTTCAACGAGAACACTGCCATGCCGGTCGAGGAGGTCAATCAGTCTTCCCCTGGTGACACGGCAGACAGTGGTGGGATACGCTCTACCCGAACTACACAGTCCGGATGGCAAGTAACGACAAACAGACGAAGGATATCCACCCAAAGTACACCAACATCTTCTCGAAACAGTCCTCGGAGTGATGTTGTCCGCCAAGGGCATCGACCATCTCGAGGACGAACTACTCCTAGGGACAGATCCACCAGGGCCGTGACCGACCGAGTTGGTGAGAGGACCGGGGATAGTCGTGTTAAGAGGAGATCAACGGATACTTCTGTGGCTAGTGAACCTATTGCCATGATAGAAGAACTACGGGCACAATGTCAATCCGTACGTAGTCAGTTGAACCAAATGGAAGCATACGCCGCATCTAGAGATCAACTGATTCATGACATCGAGATCAGATTCACCGAGTATCTTCAGGAACACAACCAGAATGTATTTGATGAAGTCAGTGCACTCAATCATAGATTGTCACGTTCCGCGAATGAGGTTGCAGAATATCAAGCAGAATTAATGGTAGCATCTCAGGAAGATGAAGGTGCAACAATACGCATCCAAGACCTTGAGCGCCGAGGTGCCCTAATGGAACATGGTGCACGACGGATCCATAACGTGGTATGGAGATCCAGGAGGAATACAAGGATGAAGTACATCACCTTCAAGGACTATTGAGTAATACGGAGGCAAGACTTCAACAACTTCATCAAACTAATGTCTTAACCACCGATATTGCCAATCGACTATACAATGAAGGTCAGGAAATGCAAACAGATTTCCAGAACTCAATCATGGAATATCGTAATCGATCCGAAATGGCGTCCTTCTCTAGCAATCAACTTGAAGTGATTAGCCAACAACAGTCGATTGCAGTTCATGAACTATCTGAACGGAATCAACTATTGAGTGAAGCTTTGGTTCAGTCTCGTAAACAAGCCGAGCTGTATGAAAGCAGTATTGACGAGATCACTAGAGAATCTAGAAAGAAGGTTTTCGAGGCAAATCAGGCCAAATTAGAAAGTGATCTGGAGCATCGAAACACCGAACATGATACCGTCAAAAGAATTGCATCATACAGGAACCAAGAGGCCGAAGCGATATCACACCTGAGGCTTGAATCACAGGCCAGCTTGAATTCGATCGCGAGGGCCGAGCATTATGAAGAGCTCTACACCAATGAGCAGGAGATGAACTGCGAGTTAAAGGATGAGATCAAGTTGCAGAACACGAAGTTGCGGAGATCATTGACTCAGGGTACTACGACCGACGGTCGTGGCCCCGATGAGATGCTTGTTGAAGATCTACGTAATCAAGCCAAAATTGCTCAAATTAGGGTTCAGGATCTAGATCATGAAGTTCATGAATGTTTACAAGAAAACATGTTATTGAAAGAAAGATTGGCTGAAGTTACGGATGTAGGGACGTCGTCCCTCACCAATGCTGAGGTCCGAACTCTAAGATCTGAACTAGAGAGTGAGCGAAAATTGAAATTGGCTAGTGGTGTTCAACAATATGAGAGATCATGCATGTTCATGGGGGAAATCCAGGATAGGGATGAAAAGATTGGCATCAAGAATTCTGAGATTGTTGACATGAAACGTCACTTAGATGAACTGAGAAGAAGTCTCAAGGATTCTGAAACATCTATGGCTAGGATCAGTCCTGACACACTTCCCTATTCGGCAGGCATTCCCAACTCCGATCTCGCATCCAGATTGGTCATCGACAAACTGGAGAATGACGTGAGTGAGGCTAACTGTGAAAACGCTATTCTGAAATCTTGGGTTTCGCAGATCGACAAGGAGTTGACTTATGAGACAAATGTGGCTCATTCCTATCGTGGGCATGCTGTACCTCAACAACAACAGCATTCTCAATCAAGCAAAAGAATCGCTGATCTGCTGAAAGAGGTTGACAACAAGATCGCTGGCGGAACTGAGAGGGACTATTACAAGCCACCGAGTGGATGGGGCGGTCCGCCTGACCCTGATGGACCTCCGGACCCTTTCGGGCCTAACGGACCAGGACCACCTCCTGAACCACCAGGTTTGCCTTCAGTTCGAGGATCACAACGCGATTCAGCAGATGATGTCTCCACAGCGGCTTACACTGCAGAAGAAGTACCGAGAATGTCAAGACGAGAGGCTGACAAAGTCTATGTTAGCCCATGGCCAAAGCAACAGAATCTTGGGGTTTGGCAATCAGATCTCATCAAGAGTGTTGTTCTTTCGGCAAATGACGGGGATAAAGCCGCATGGGAAGCATGGCTACAGCCGGCTATTCGACCAAATCCTGACATCGAGCTATTGAATGACAGTGTGGGGCAACGGTATCAGTCCATCGACGCCAAGTTGTCCATTGCATTGTCAAATGTGATAGCCCAAGCCGGTGATGTTGCTCGTCATGTAGCGATCAAATTGAGATTGAGAACACAAAGTCATAGCCGAAGAGGAACCTATGTCATGGGACGGGAAATCTTGGCTATGATTCTGGAGCACTTCAGAACCCCAGGTCAACGAGAAACATCCTTCACCATGGAACACATCGTATCGATGAAGTATCTCGGTGACTCGAACCTAGAAGTGTTCTACGAGAAATGGATGGAGATGGTATCAAACATGATGCCGGATGACGTACCTCCTGATGATTGGCTTCGTGATGCTCTATACAAGAAGATTCGAAATTCGAGTCTTATGATGTTCGACATCAAGCAATACGAGTCATGGATGGAAGGAGACCAAAGACGAAATTATCGCTACCTGTTGGACGTCATCGAAAGGCACAATTAGAGAGGACAAGCATGTGGCCGCCAGAGAGAAGTATGCGAGAGACTTTGCAGGTGGCGGCAAACCTTCAGCTCCTGCTCCGAACCCAACTGCCGCTGCACCGGATGCAAATCCAAAAGCGAAGCCTAAAGCTACTCCCAAGGAGAAGGCAGCGCCCAAGGCGAAGGCCAAGGCCGATGCAGCTCCAGTTCTACCATCACCTCAGCCTAAACAGCATGCAAAAGGAAAAGGAAAAGGTCAAGGGAAAGGGAAGGATCGAGCAAACAGCCGAAGTACCAGCCCCAGATCCAAGAAGAAGATCCCATGTCATTTCCATTTCATCAAGAAATCATGCAGAAAAGGCAAAGATTGTGAATACAGTCATGATCAAAAGGTGTTCGAGGCGAATAAGAACGCAAAAGGGAATGGTCGGAAGCCAGGAACTCCAAGAAGTCAATCTCCGGCAAACAAGACCAAGAAGATTGATGAACCATGCTGGCATTGGGCAAGGGCAAGTGTCGGTATGGAGACAAATGCAACAAACGCCACGATCCTCATCTATTTAACACTGCTCCCAACACCGAAGCACCAAGCTCAAAGGCTACTCCTGCACTTGTCCATGATTGGAGCGATGATGAAGAGACGTTCCATAAGGTTGCATCGAACGTGATCAAGAAGAAGATCAGATTTGATGAGTCTAAAACTCAAGTTCAAACTTACGTGAAGAAGGACTTCGTGAAGTGCAATCGGAAATCTCAGACTGTCTCCAAAGGGCATGGTAAAGTTGGAAAGCCCACTGATCAGATAAGGAAAGATGAGCAATGGTCTTATTCATGCAGGTTAGCTTCGAGCCGAGGGAAAGCAATGGCTATTCTGATCGATGAGAAGGGTGAACACAGTGACATTGATGAAGTCCTGGTCATAGTCGGCCCGAGCATGGACATCCTGATCAGACTCGACGTCGAGGACGGTGAGGTGTCCAGGGAAGTTTTTGTGGAGAACTATGTTCAGCATATTGAAGGTCGATATGGTAAAAGGGGCAACACAATGTGTATCACTGTTCCTGTTGAAGAGAGAGATAAGAGATTCATATTGGATTCTGGAAGTGGCCATGATCTCATTTCATCCACACGGATAAGTAGAATGGATCTCCCAACATACGATGACAAGGTCGTCAACTTCCATACAGCAAATGGGGTAACGTGTTCGACCAAACGTTCAAGCATCAAGTTCGAGGCATTTAGCGAACCAGCAGAAGCTCACATCTTGGAGGACACACCCTCCGTGCTCTCCATGGGGAAGCGATGCGTTGATCTTGGTTACTCTTTTGTATGGCCGACCGGAAGAACTCCATTCATGTTGGATCCAAATGGCAACATCATCGAGATGACTGTTAAAGACTATATTCCCTATGTGAGGGTCGATCAAGAAAAGATCAAGTTGAAATCATCTTGTGTGGAGAAGATCATGGCAGTCCTTGATGATGGATGCTCAACATCGGAAGGTGAAGGTCTTTTGGTCATTGATGGAGAAAGTGGGGATGAACTTGAAGATCTTTCCGACTCCGTTGGACGATCCAATGTTAAATCACCCAAGAGATCAATGAAGAAACGTAAGAAAGCTAAGGTAAGAGATGATCAACATGAAGTGGCTGTTGGAAGTGATGCAGGTGATGCTGAGGAAATGTCGTGCTATGCCGATGAGTATGCCGAGTTTGAGGACGACGGATACGATCCCAGCATCGCACCTGATGACATTCATGAAGATCATCCAATTGAAGTTGAAGAAATCCCTGAAGACGGAGGAGGTGAAGACGACGATGATGTTATTGATGTTGATGAGGAAGATGGAGGAGTCCGATTGAGTAAGAGGGGAACTTTGAAGAATGAAGCACGGTCGAAGGTTCACCTTCTAACTCATCGCTACAAGAACCCTTACTGTGAGTCTTGCGTGCGTGCCAAGATGAAGCACAGGAAAACGTTCAGAGGTGCGTTTCAGCGTAAGCTCACAAAGTTTGGGGACCTGATCACATTCGACTATGTTGATAACCGTCGTATTGCTGAACAGGACTATGGCGACGACAAAACCATTTTTGTCATCAGGGATAGGTATACAGGAATGCTTCAGTCTTATCCTTCTGCCAGAAAGGACACAGACGCCGTTATACGGGCGGTCAAACAGTTCATGGGCCGTCGTAGGATTCGAGAAGCATATTCCGATGATGCCCCACAGTTCGACAAGGCAATGAAGATCCTAAAGATCCCAATGGATACTTCCTTGGCCGGAAAGACCAAGCACAACTCGCTCGCAGAGAGAACTAACCAATTCGTGCTCGTGGCAACAACAACCTGTCTACTTGAGGCAGGAATTCCACCGTGCTTTTGGATGTATGCCATCAGATGCGTGAGCCATTTGCTCAACATCGAGCCCAACGACGATGAGGTAAGTTCTTGGTGCAAACTTCATGGAGAAGAATTCAAAGGGAAGATGATACCCTTTGGTGCCCTCGTGTACTTCAAGCCCAGTGGTTCACGTGAACGAGAACAACAACACAAGTTTGACCCTATGGGGATCCCTGGAGTGTTCGCCGGATACTCCATTGGTCCCGGGCTCCATTGGTCAAGAAAGTACAGGGTATGGGCACTATGTGATTGGAGCAAACAGAACTTGGCTTATGATGCGGAGAAGCCCATTGCCAAGCTGAGGACTCCACACTATACCGAAAGGGTCGAGCTAAAGGAACCCCTTGAATTTCCATGCAAGTTAGAGTATGAAAGGATCAATGTTTCCATTGAAGGATTAAAAGTGAAAGATCGTCTTGAAGGAAACCCAGAAATCCTACCACCACCTCCGCCAGATGATGATGACGATGATGGAGATGATGACGATGGTCACGATGGTGGTGGTGTACCTTCGTCGAAGGTCCCACGGGAGCCAACTGAAGGAGAGTTGGAAGCCGAAAGACACCTTGACGCTATGTCAGAAAGATTGGGACCACCAGGTATCGATAAGCCAGCACATCCAGACCTTCATATTCCAGAAGGAGGGCCAGATCATTACTCCGTTGGGAAGGCCGGGGATGGGATCGTATACCTGAATGACGATGGTGAATGGGTGAAACTCAATGCTCGCGGTCATCCATATCGTATTGATGAACGTGGTTTTCGCAGAATATCAACTACTCCAAGGCCTTCAAAATATACCCCTGACGAGTGGAGGAAGATGTCACCAACTGTCAGAAAAGGGATTGCCAAGGCCGAAGAGAAGAAGCTTGAAGAAGAAAAGGAGAAGAAGAAAAGTGATGCGAAAATCAAGGAGAGTGAGGAGCGAGCAAAGAGAAAAGAAGAAAAGAAGAAAGAGAAAGAAGCAAAGAAAGCCAAATCCTCCAAGAAAAACGACAAAGACGATCATGTTTCCGGAGTGGCCATGTCCCAAGACCATGTCCGAAGAGGCAAAGTTTTTCAATATGGAAAGGGGTCTAATTCTCCCGTCGGGAGAGGGACCGTTGCCTCGGCTCCGTGCTATTCAGATTTATCAGACACTGATGTGCCTGATGATGATGACTTCTTAATGGAGTGGGACGAATGGTCGGAGATCGAGAAGGGCAAGGGGCCGAAAGCCACTTGGAACAACGACAAAGTGTATGACTTCAACCAGGGGAAAGTGGTGGCTGCTGCGACGTTGCACAACACCAACGGAGTACCCCAAGACGCTCGTGGCCTCAGTGATGTTTTCCTTCCATTTCCATGTATGCCATGCATTAATCATTGTGATGATCATCGAGAAAAGCTAGCTTCAAATGGTGATGGAATCAATATCAACAAGATGTTCAACACTGCAGTGGCTAGACCTGTTGGTCGAAAAGAAATGATGGAAAACGATGATGCACGCAAAGCTATGAGGAAGGAATGGTTGGGTCAACATGCTGCTGGAGTTTACGATTTCAGTGTCGTTAGAGAATATGATGACGTTGTTCGTGAAGCAAAGGCAAACAAGACAGAGGTTCACATGGCCAGAGTGCATGGTATCTGTGTTGAGAAAAATTACCAATTGCCCGCAGGAAGCCCTAGTAGAAAATTCAAAGGCCGAGGTGTCTTGCTTGGTAATCAGGTGAAGAACCAATTCTGGGAGGCTGCTTTCTTCCAGGACTTGGGCAATTCTCCAGCTACTTTTGAGGCATCGAGATGGGCTGATTTCTATGGGTGTCTTCCTGGCCATAATGTAAAACTTGCCGACGCTATTCAGGCGTACATTCAAGCAAAACTAACCGGACCACCATGTTGGGTTGAGTTACCCGAAGATGCTTGGCCAGACGATGTCGATATTCGAAAGTTTCGTAGACCAGTTGTTAGATTGGTTAAAGCTTTATATGGTCACCCCGATTCGGGAACAATGTGGGAACAACATTGTGACCAGAAAGTTCGAGAACTCGACTTCGTTCCCGTTGGAGAAGAATGGCCTTCAATGTATTTCCACAAGAAACTGAAGTTACTTCTTGTCATCTATGTAGACGACTTAAAGCTGGCAGGACCGGAAGAGAACCTGACTAAGGGTTGGGAGATGCTTCGATCAAAACTCAACATCGAGCCCGAGACTGACTTAGGACTCTACCTTGGTTGTATTTTGAGAAAGGGATCTACCAAACTTCATGATGGGACCCCGGTGTCAACCATGACCTATGACATGGAAGGTTTGTTGAAGCTGTCGGTTGAGAAGTACTTAGACATTATTGGAAAAGATACGAAGTTGAAACACGTATCTACTCCAAGTCTACCTGAAGAAACAAAGAAACACAAGTCTAGAGCACCATGTCCCGGGAACCCCAAGAACAAGAAGGTATGTCCATGGTGTACTCATGAATTTGATCCGGACGCTCCATTGTTTTATGAACAAGGAACCCAAGGGGAAGACATCTCGCCTGGGGAGTCTGAGAGAGGTGCATTAGCGCCACACGCTGCTAGCGTGTTGATGAAGCTGCTGTACGCGGCGAGGATTGCTCGTTTTGATCTGCTTCGTTCCATTAATTCCCTGGCCAGGAATGTAACAAAGTGGACCATTGATGACGATGCAAAGCTATATCACTTAATGTGCTACGTGAATTCCAGCCTATCTAAAAGAATGACCGGATGGGTTGGGGACAAGTTCAATGAATTGACATTGTCTTTATTTGCTGATGCTGATTTTGCAGGGTGTGCCCAGTCTTTGAGATCAACTTCAGGGTCTCATATGCATATCCAGGGTAACCACACTCGGTTTCCTTTGTCCGGGGGCAGCAAACGGCAAGGATGCGTAAGCCATTCGACGCCTGAGGCCGAAATCGTTGCAGCCGATGTCCCCCTCCGTACTATGGGCTTGCCCGCAATGAGCATCTGGGAAACGCTGACGGGAAAGTCGCCCAAATTATTGTTTCATGATGACAATCAGGGCATGATCGGTGTAGTCAGGTCGGGTCGTAACCCCACTATGCGGCATCTTGAGAGGACCCATGGCATAGCCATTACTTCCCTCCATGAACATTTTACTCGGGAGAACTACGTACTCATGTATGAGGTGACCTCGAAAATGGCCGCTGACATTCACACCAAAGGCTTCAAGAATCCGTTGGCATGGAAAAGAGCATGTATGCTCATCAACCTGTTGGACCCTGGTGACATCGGTACAAAAGATCTGCTCGATATGGTCTCACCCACCACGGATGTTGATACCACTGTCCGACAAGTGTTTCAAACCAAAACTCAAGATGTTCCAAATTTTCCGTATACCGAAATACCTATTCTACCACCTGAGGTGTATCAGAAGGGTCTTTCTGGTAAAGAACAATTACAACAACTACCTGGCATGGATCCCATATTGGTTGTTAAGACGCCAACTTTCTTTAGAAAGCGACCATCTGGTGTATCATTGCCTCATGATTGTTTGAGAAGTACCTGGATACTTTCTCATGGCAAATGGATCAAGGTTGAGGATCGAGTTCCACCTGTTCAACAACAAGACCGTTTTGATCAATGGGTAGAACGAGCTTGTTTCCAATACCATCCGTGTCAATTTAGTATATCACCTTCGGTGATTACTAGGCAATCAGCTGGTGTTGTCTCACCGGGACACCTGGCGTCAACAGAACGACAAGGGCTCCATGCTGTTGCGGTGCCGACTCGTCAGACTCCAGTCCTGAAGTATCCTCAGTTAACTGTGGGGGTAGGTCAACTATTTTGTCATCAATCTCATGGAAATGAACCCACAACCATTCATGCAGCTCCATGTGGTACTGCTCGGGTGATCAACACGCTCCTTCGAGTTGTTCATGGGGGGAGTTCTGGATGGGGTAGTCTTCCAATGGGATTTCCTCCGTCGGGGGACTCCGATGATGATCCGTATCCCACAGAAAACAAAGATCCCAATCGACGACGAATTATACTTGCCGGTGGCGATGTGATTGCTGGTAGGGTATCAAAAGACAAAGCCTATAACCCCTCAACGTCGTCAAGAAAGGGAAAGAAGATATCCAAAAATGAATGTGATCAAGATGAATGGATATGGAAGGATGAAACAACATTGACGAGAGTGCACAAAGTACCAAGAAGAAAGATGTTTACCCCCAAAGAGGCTGACTTTCTGCCATGTAAGCTGAGACGGTTTAGAGATGAACGGGAAACTAACCAGGTGTTTCCGTCAAGTGGGAGATTGATCCATGACTCATGGAGATTGGCGGGGAATAACATCGAGAAGACCAACAAAAGAAATGAATTCTGGACAGGGACCACTACCTTCAAGATCATATCCAATGCAGACATCAAAGATGTGATGGACAGCGGATCTGACGTGGAGGACAGGGCATCGTGCCAGGACACTGTGGTCACCTGTATCCTTGATGGGAACATAAAAATCATTCCATTGGATGACATGTTTATAGCCCATCATTACAAGTTGAAGCATGAGACCAGAAAACAAAATGATTGGGATATTCAGATGACACTACATCGAAAGAATGGGAAGATTCTGACATATCACTTCAAGCAATCTTATGCTGATTTTCTCGGGAAGATACTCAATGACGTTGTCATATCGCTCAACGTATATGAGATGAAAGATGATGTCCCATGCTTGCTCCTTATGTGTGCTGAAACGCAAAGTATCATCACCAAGATTCACAAACAAAGTCGGTTTAAGATGATGCATGTGGTCACAATCACCGAAGATGACAACCTCATGTCCAACTTCGGAAGGGCGAAATGGAGACGTTGCATCAGGGGCCCTAGTGACTGCGTGTTCTTTGCGGGACCTTGCACCGGTGGTTCGCCGTGGAATCGGTTAAACAAAAATGTGAGTGAGGTCACAGCACACAACATCAGAATGAAAGCACTTCTATATTGGGAGCTATGGGAAGAGTTCACATTGTGTCTGCAGCGTGTACATGTTTTGCATGCCATGGCATTGTTGGAACTACCTCGGGGATGCGACTATTGGAATGACGAGAGAATGAAGTTTCTGATCAGTGGAACCCAGTCGACTGTGCATGACTTTGATGGATGCATGTATGGTTTGAAATCACAATTCAAAGATGTTGGGACTGCAATCAAGAAACCATGGAGGATCGTATCATGGGGGGTTGAGTTCTTTGACTTGCATGAAAAATGTGATGGCTCACACACTCACGGTCAATGTGCGGGTAGAGAAACACGTGCAACACAACTATATACCGAGAAGATTGTCAGATGCATCCTTCGTGGTGTCACAAATCAAATGTTGATTAACAACGTTTATGGAAGGAGATTTCGACCAAAGGTTATGGAAGAGGAAGATTACTATAAGTCGAAGTCATGTGCATGTGTCATCATGAATGACTATGAATGCAACACCAACGTGAAGACCATCCAATGAACAGTTATTTATTAACTTCATCACCCGATGAGGCGGTGTGAAGGTGAAGCTGAGGCTGTATCCACTTCGTGGATCACTCTTGGCGGATCCGGATCCCGTTGAAGGTAGACTGAAGGTGAAGTCAGGCTGTTACCTGCGTCGTTGGTGCACCTTGACGGATCCGGATTCTCCTAGCCTCATTTCGGTCTTCGCAATGGCTGGAAATGACCTTGTAATCCCATCAGCGGCCAAAGGGATCAGCTTACTGAAGTCAACCCTGTCCCTCATTCAGGAGAAGAAACAAGAGCACAACCTTCCTGCTCCATTCTCAACCTATGAGGAGGCAAACTTCAGGGGTTACAAGGATAAGGACCTCGACGAATGGTTGGATCGAGTGAAGATTTCTCCTCCTGTCGTTGTGGCCTTAGCCTTTGTCATGGATAGAAGTGGCAGAGTATTCGTAACTCATGCAATCAGGTTGCTAATGAAAATGTTGTCAAAAGTGACCAATGAAAATGAGTTGAAGATGTCTGCCATCAGTTTCATCGACAAAGGGGCCCGATTATCAAAGTTGGTGGAAGGGGCCGCCAGAAACCCAGAGGAGAAGAGCATCATGCAGCTCTTGTGCACCTTTGAGTGTGCGATTAGAATAGATGAACTATGGGACACCCTCAAGGACCACTACACCGGGCAAAATAGTATGATCAACAAGGAGATCACGGTTAAGGGACTACGTGACAAGATTGCAAATACGAGTCCAACACACCTCGGATCCTTGAACCAAACATACCCTCCATATGGAAGTTCATGTTACCAAATCCGGAAGAGGACGAACTTCGAGGAGATTGCCCGTCGAAAGTGGGAAAAATTGTCATTTGAAGTGATGCAACGAGAGGCACCTGCCCCGGACGAAGTTGAAGACCGCATCAAATTCCTGGTTAACATCATGTACGAGGAGAGCTACAGCTTAGGCTATGCGCTCCGTCGTCACAATGCCAGGGCGACAAGCAGCCAGGGTAAGACCATCATCGTTCAGAATGTCCTGGAAGACTGGATGTCGATGAACTATGATCTCAGCTTGGAGCGGACGGCGGCCGTCGTCCATTTACAAACCATCCTCATGGTCTCCAAGATGCTACATGAGTGGATGGCGCGACTGGAAAACTTCAAATCCATGTCGCACCTGAGCGGGATCATCAAAGCCGATCTGGTCAGAATGAAGCAGGCCATTGACCTCCGCGACGACATATGGGAGTTGGGGGGCTACAACATCGAGAGGGCCGATCAGGGCATGTTCGAGGAGGTGGAGAAACGAAACAGGACATTTTCCTGTATTCGCGACTATGTGACGACCACTGCCACCACACAGATGGGCCAAGGGGCCACAGAGGTCTCCCACATCGATGGATGGGACATTCCGCTGATGCCGAAAGACGGCAGAAACCCTCCAAGTCAACCGGATCATCCAGGTTGGGATCCTTCACCTATCAGAATGATGAATGACAAGCAACAGAGGGAAGCCGATGCGCAGCGGGCACAACAGCAACAACAACAGACTGGGCCTAGTGGTTCCACCTTCAGTGGACACGATGGTTCCAGCTCTGCAGCTGGGAGTGCACCACCACCAAAAGCACCACCATCGAAGGCAAGGCCATCTACACCTCCCGCGAGAAAGGACTGGGTGATTCCTCGGGTACCAAACGGATATCTTTTCAGGACATCCTCGATGCCCGATCAAAGGAACTCAGAGTTCATCACATCGGCATGGATGGACGAGCGGGATCACTTCCTACTATCAATCATCCAAGGCCCAGCAGCTCAAGCTGCCAGCACTTCGGGTTCAGCACCTTGGGCACAATATTTGAGGAGAGTGACCGCATATGCTTGCATGGTCTTCGGGATCTGCAATCCGGCGGTCGTGACGGAGGACACCGCGTCCACCATCTCCGAGAAGGATTGGCTGAGGTGCTACAGCCACGTCGTCCGCAAGTACATGCTGACGAGGACAGGGTGCTATTTGTCGACTGCAGGAACGCTCATGATGCTAGGGCATCACGACGTGAATGTCGCCAACCAATCTGACTTGGGCCGCATCAAGAAGATGATCACCAACCCACTTGCTTGCAGGATCATCGAAGCACCAAACGGTCCAAGAGATCACGACATGTTGGCAGGTGACTTCAGGGCTGGAACTACCATCCTTATCACCGACCTGATGTTCCGCGTGGGAACCCAAAGTGGGACGCATGGCATCCAAATGGGATTAGCTGACATGGGATGGGAAAGTGTTGAAGTATTCAAGATCCATGATTCCGAAGCAGAACGACCACTTCAGCAATTCCTCGACACCCTTGACAAAGTCAAGCAGTACCTCAGCACGGATACCGTCGACGATGGTTTGATAACTGTGCACCTTTGGTTGTCATTGCAGTTCCTACATGCACAAAAACCACCTCATTGTGTCATGCTTGAAAACGACTTCAAGAATAAGTTTGTCAAAGGGGTGCTCGATCTTGATCAAGTCACGTCCCGACCTCTGATGGTCGCAATCAACAATGACTCCATGTTCAACGGTATGGACTCTGTCACGTCAAGACTCGCAGATGAGCTGATCGAGAAGATGAGGCTCCAAGGGATCTTGGTGACATCTGACCAAAGAATGTGGCGATCAATGTATTCACAATTTGGGAAACAATATCCAATATTGAGTACGACCAAGAAGGGGACTTTGGGGAAGACGGCAATTTGGTCTGTGATTGAGAAGAACCTATTTCGCCAAAGAGTATTCCTCATGTGTGCCACGAACCGGGAATACGTTTCAGTCCTCAACGAGGGGGCGTTCAAACCCGATGAATCTGGCATCAACACCAAAGTATTGGAGGATATGACTGGACCGACTGAGGCGTTCAGGATTGCCAGTGGCGAGATGACCCCAGGTGACTATGCAAATGATGACACAACAATCTTCCAGCGAGGCCCTGGAACCGCCGTCAACCGATTCACAAAGGACAAGAGGTTCAAGACCAGTTGGGTCGAACCAGTCGTCGGCACCCATGAGTTGGAACCAGTTGTTTCCGATCGATGCATGTGGTTCACCATCGACAAGGAGAATTCCGACATCTTATGCGGAAGCTGCAGAAATGCGGTGACGATGGATGAGATCGAGACATGCCAGTCGAGACCGACCCATTGCATTAATTGCTCCGCCAATACCCAGGACCACTACAAGCGTTCAGCTCCAACATTGGAGGCCAGGAAGTCCGTCCTACTCCTTGCGGCCAGATTGAAGGTTGCATTCGAGGATCTTGGTGTTGACATTGTTGACATCAATCAAGGATTTCAAACATGGCTCACATTTACTGCGTCTTCGTTGATATCAAATGCATCGTTGGCGTATGGGGAGCATTTGATGAAATCTCTATCTCACATGGGAGGAGTCAGAATTTCGAAGAGGCAAGCTCTGGAAATTTTCCGGAATGGACGCGGCAAGCAATTCAGCATCTATCGCGAAAGAATTTTTGATGAAGTCGCGAAGAAGTGGCTATTGATCTACAGAGTCACAAAGGATTGCGGAAATGTCGCATACAAAGACTTCTTCGAGAAGGTCGCCGTTCCCGAGGTGAAAGAGAGGAACGAGATCTTTGGATTCTCCCGTGCATCTGCCGAGAAAACTGGAGATATCATCGAATTCTGGCTTGGTGTCTTGGATGTGGCCAATATGGCCAAAGGAGTTGTTGATGTTTTCAATGCCAGTGTTGATCCAGCTGAATATCTCAATGGATTGGAAAAGGCATTGGCTCAGTTCACATCGACATCAAGAACCTCAAGCACCATCAATGACAAGAGACGGGGATCCTTCGACTGCACACTGCAAACCGCAGAAGCCGAGAGGGTCATGAAGATCATCCATGCAATCCCCGGATATGAATCGCTGGCCAATTTCAGCTGCCTCACAGAATGGGAGAAGGATCAGGTATTCTCTCATTATCGCAGGAAGAACAACATCACAGGGGATGACGCCAGCATGGGCGCTGATGCCGATGCCAAGCCAGGTGACGAGTCTTCGGCTCACCCTGGGGAGGAGGAAGCTGATGAGCCAGCAAACGATCCCACTGATGTGGTCAGGGACTCAGAGATTTCGGGGAAACAACAACTTTTGGATGCGTTGGGAAAACTCTTCACTGTCTCTGAGGATGTCAATGTGTGCTTGTATTGTGGTAGCACCAAACATGGCCATCTTGAATGTGAACATGAGAAGAGAGATGAAGTCAGAAAAGTGCTAAAGGCCGTCCGAGCTTCGCTCGAGGCTGATAGTCCCACATCTGATGACGTCGATATGGAGCCTCCTGAGCACAAGAAGGACGGTTCAGGTGCTACCGAAGGGTCGGGGCAAACAGATGAACCTACAAAACCGAGGTTTAGCGAACACCAATGGTATGACAGCATCAGAACTATGTCTGAAGTTGGTGACCTCGATGAGTATGGTAAATTCTGCATTGAAGGGCGTGATGTTACAAAGCTGGGACCACAGAACGTTGTTGACCTCAACGAAGTGATCCGAGACGCTATCGTCAGAGGAGGAGGTGACACTTGGTCAGTGCCAGACTTCATGGCAAGCTACTCTGACAACAACATCAGGAAGACCTTCTACAAACGTGTCGAGGCGCCGCAAGATGGTTTCTTGAAAATCATCCCAACCACAGGGGCCCATTTCTTCAATTGCTCCTACTTTGGCGGCGTAGAATATGCGGCCAACTACCGCTTCGAAACTGGCAATCGACTCGACACCTACGAGGACAAGGTGAGTGCCTCACTGAACAGGATCCTACGGCACAATGTGGGGAAGGTATCAGAGCAGCAGAGTCTGCCCTGTGATGACGCCGGCTGGGTGCCCATCGAGGAAGTGCTCAAATGTGAGTCCATCTGGAGGCACGATTATGCACGCTGGCCACACGTATTCCTTGCCCCAAAGGGAAGAGCAAATGATCAGAGCGCATGGAATGTCAATGAGGCGAACTTTCGCATGACGTTGCTCTTCAAGATCATGTTCCACTGTGCCAGGTATGGACGTCGTGTGCGTGAACAAGTTTTGGCATTTGGGATCAACAAGGATATTGATCGCCGCAGCCTGACGTGCATTGACAACAATGTCGATGCGGATACGCACATCCCTGATGAAGGTCTACTGCTCTATCCAGTGGCGGTTCGTGCTCCTACGGGGCACAAAGAAGGATCTTCAAGAGACGACGTTTCATTGCTGTCCTCGCTGCTTTCGCATCCAATCGCACCCAACACTGTTTTGTCATTACCGGTTTGTTTCCACATCACCAAGAAGACCAACCTCCGAAGCATCTGGAGGCAAGGATTAATTCCGGGAGGTCTTGGAGAAGGTCATCGGATGTTCACGTTCTTCAACCCGTACGTCCCATGGGATCACAGATCATGGACCATCACGAAGAGCGTTGATACGCGTAAGGGTGACTACATATGCTTGTTCATCCCGACCGAGACCTTGATGGTGGAATATGGTGGTCGACTAACTGACTCGGGACAGATCGTTTCACCAAGGATCATCCCATTCTCAGCAATCAAAGGAGGATGGATTCAGGACCCCAAGGATCAGTACAACAAGACATGGCTCCGGTTGTTCGTCCCTTCGGGCGACGACCAGGTAGTCCGGTCTGGAACTATCAAATCAAGAACGGTAGCCACCAAGGAGTCCATCCTAAGAGTTGCAAGTCAGTGCATCGACGCCGAAGACCAACCGTTTGACGAGATTGCCATGGATGCCAAGAACATCGTCAACCAATTCAAGAACAACCTCATCGAGCCTGGCGGACAAGAACAATACCTGGCCCGCATCAAGCTGATTGACTACATAGTCGAACGCAAAAGGGTGCAAACTTCAGGTTGCCGCCATTGTCCTCACTGTATCAATGAGACGCCGACAAAGCTAGCAGTGTGTCTAGTTTGCTGGACAGAACTTGAAAGTTGCGGGATTCGTCCATATCGGCTACAAGCTCCTGAAGACGATGAAGATGAGGCCACAAAGAAAGAGCTCGATGAAGAAGTTCGTCGACAAGAAGAATCGTTGTTCAAGGATACGGTCAATCAAGCACAAGAAAACGTATCCGAATCCAACGACTATGGCTTCAATCCTGACGAAGTCGACTACAATGAAGGCGACGATGAGGAAATGGATCAGGAGGAGGAAGCTCAACAGGAAGAAGACGAAATCATTGAAGAAGATGATGATGAAATGGACGTCGAACCTGATGATGAGCCCTCTACCAAACTTCCAGCATGGACCAAGAATCTTGAGAGCGGCAGCAAGGGTATGCCAGAAGACGGACTTATCAACAATGATGTCTCCGAGGCCGCGGCTCACTTGTATGACAATGCTGTCATGTCAAAGGTCATCACAATGTTCAGGCACTACTATAACCAGAGAGTCACTATGACCCCAGAGGAGTACCATGTAATGATGACGGAAACCAGGCGAGTCCGGCTGGACCTAGACGACTTCTGCCCCTACACAGGCGAAGACCCGGACGGCAACCTCAAGCGGCCGACAGAGCTGGAATTGGATGAACTCTTTCAGGAGAAAGGGAAAAGGAACTCCTGGTCAGAGGGGGAGAAGATGTACTCAGGACGACCAAGAAACATGATGATGCCTGTCATCAAGAATTTGGAGATCTATGAAAAGATGATGGAATTTCTGGTCTGCGCCGGGTACACTCCCGAATCATTGGGTTTCCTCATGCCAATGAACCGAATGCAGGCTGATGCCCAAGGGAAACAGGAGATGCGAGTAACCATCAGCAATTTCCTTCGACGACTGCTCAAAGGAACCTTTCCGGAGCACGAGTCATACACCTTCTTTCGCTCCGGGAGCCACGGCTTCCCCAACTGCATCGAACTCCCAGCTTTCTCGGTATATCTGAGCCTGAGGGAGAAAGAACAGAGAGTAGAACTGCTCTTTGCCGCCCAACAATGTGGCATTCCTTTACCTCAAAACTTTGTCAGCAAGATGGCTTATGCTATTCAGCTGGCCGAGGCCGAGGCGCAGAGGGGAAAGACCGAGATGAAAACGAAGATGGCTCCAACCCTTGGCGACGAAGTGGTGAGTGAAGTATTCAAAGCGGTTGGACATACTGCAGCTTCCAAGTTTGTTAAACCACCTGCGCAACCTTCACAGACACCTGAAGGCACTGGTTCAGCATCATCCTCATCGGCTAGTGCACCAAAGGGCAAGGCTATGCCGAAATCCCATGAACCATCAAAGGCACCGCCTGCAAAGCCTTCATCGCCGAAAGCTGCTCCGAAACGTGCAGCAGGATGGGAGAGAACTCCAACAGCACCTCAATGGAAGAAAGTCCGCCGTGAGCAGTAAACCAATTACTTCGATCCGTCAAAATGATCACTGGAATATGAGATGTGTATCGTCTTTGTGAACAGATGATCAGGAAAGGATCAACTGAGTGGACTCTGAGCGAGGCAGTAGACTAATTCGCTTAGGTTCAAGACTTTTGATATTCCCAATCTGCACGAAATTCTGCAATGTGCACGTGAATTCGTTAGTTAGCATCGTAAATCTTTGGTAGCGAAGTGACCCATTTCTCCCGACGGGTGAGTGGCAAGCTTAGACAACGTAGAAAAGTAGATGTTAGCTAGCAATAATTCGCGTTGTACAGCTTGATGAAGCGCCGATGCATCGACAGCCATAGAGTAGGCGAACCCTGAACCATTATTCCCTTCGGGTATGTGGGGAAGGGGGAGCCGAATGGCATGTTTTATGTACATAGGCGTAATTCAAGTAGCAGAACCAATCTAATTCAAAGTTCCCTCTCTCGTGTCCGTGGTTCGAAGAATACCACGGGCATGGGGGGTGTCAAAGGGAACTGAACACTAGGACACTTGTGATGTACATACTTAATTGTATATCTGGACGCCGTACTGGCTCAAGTCCGTGTGCGAGGAAAAGGGTCCGAGCTGCGCTTGCCATGCACCATCAGTGTCCGGCATTACTAGCATAACAGGTATCGCAATTGATAACTACATCCAGAACAAGGATTCATTTGTTCACACAATATGTAAAATGTAATATATAATATAACAAAATAAAATATGATATATAGTATATAATATAAAATGTACAATGTATAATATATAAAATAAAATAAAATATAATATAGTAGACAATAAAAAATATACTATATATACTAAATAATATATATATATATATATTGTATGTAATAAATAATATTATATATTATATATTATATATAATAAAGAATATCTCATGTAAAATATAAAATGTCAGTACAAAAAATATAATATATAATATTTCATATCATATTTATTATATAATAAAAAATATCATATAATATTTAATATAGAATATATAGTATAGTATATTTAATTCAAAATATTTAATATATAATATATAATATATAATGTAAAAAATATTGTATAAAATATACTTTATAATATGTAATATATACTATGGTAATATAATATATTAAAATATAATATAATATAATATGTAATATGTAATATGTAATATGTAATATGTAATATGTAATATGTAATAATATAATATAATATAATATGATATGATATGATATGATATA
Source organism: Cladocopium goreaui (assembly GCA_947184155.2). Classification (NCBI taxonomy): domain Eukaryota; class Dinophyceae; order Suessiales; family Symbiodiniaceae; genus Cladocopium; species Cladocopium goreaui. The sequence goes on from CAMXCT020001539.1 coordinate 78,764, forward strand.
ATATAATATAATATAATATATAGATATATTATAACATAAAATCACATATATATATATATATACCAGTAGTACCCGCACGAGGCGGGGCGGAAGTTGCCTTAGGGATATATATATATATATAAGACCTTTCTCATCTATAGAACTTGCATGCGCAGTGCGCCAGCCAAGCCCGTGCGTGCGTGCACTCTGCGAAAGTGGCGTCCTGAAAAGCATGTTTGTAGCAAAAAATATCTAAAAGCAGTCCACGTATCGCATGCTAGCCAGCATCCATGGAAGGCCAAAAACATCTAAAATGAGTTCACGCACGCATTCGCTGAACCCCTTTTGAACATGTTCACAGCGAAACAATGAACGAATGCAAATAGGGGCAACAAGGGTCGATCCACGCCCCTTCCGAAAGTACCGAAACCCAAATTATATTTTCCTCTGCCACGATGCTCTCTCAAACGATCCCTTAGCTCACACTGACGCAGACAAACTTTGCGTCACCAGACAAGCAACTCCATGTCCCTTGCCAGAAAGTCCATGCCTGGCTTCGATGCAGCCCGCACTGGCATGCCCGAAGACAAAGATATTGCATGTTGAAGCATCAAACAAAAGGATTACCAAACCTTCTTCTGCCAGCGTTGTCATCAGTAATCCAAACATAGTCTTGTTGGCTGACTGTCAGTGTGTTGCGTGCTTTTGCCACCATTATCCAGTGAATCACTTGTTCTACACCAGTGGTGCTCATTTTATCGCACTGCTGGAGCTGTTCCTGCCTACCACTTGCAGGATCCAACATGCAATCCCAGCAGCTTTCACAGACACCTGCTCTGTCATATTCAGTTCGACCAGCCTGAGAATACAAGCATGTCGTGCCTTCACTTCTCGTACAAGCAAGGCAGCGGCTGCTTGCCGAAGTGGCCTGCACCTCCAAATGCTTGCGAATGTTCGCTTTGTAATCAATCAACAATTGACCCCGGACAGTCTGCGCACTAGGAAGCGCAGCCCCAGCCATGGCACAAGAGACAGACCGCACTGTCGCGTCTCGGATGCAGCGGAAACAGAAACGTGTTTTGTAACAAATAAATAAATGGAATTCCTCAGTCCTCACTTCTTTCTTTGCTGCCTTCTTGAAATCTTTATTGCATGCCTTCTACAAAGCTTGATTGCATTCATACCCCGTCATGCATCAGATCATTGAGTGCATACCCTTCATTGAAGCCAAACACAGCTGCGAGCATCACAGCATGACTTTTTCTTTGCGACGGCCGAAGTCAAGTACACATACATGACACTACCACAAAAATAGAACTCATCACATTCTTCCACCCGCCATGCCAATATGGTTGTTTCATCTTTCATGTCTAATCCCATGTATTGTGCAACGTCCATACAGAAACCTTTTCCTAAGTGGTTTCTTTAGCAACACATCGCAGCCGTAGTTTCTCATCAAGAGTTCGATAACTTGTTCCTACACATCAATGGAAAACAGACTCCAAAGACTAAGTTGCAAAAAACAAAAGGTGCAACAGCGTCTGAAATTGTAGCTCCAAAACCGGAGAGCTCGACGCCACAACGGTAAAACGACGACGATTTTGCAGCACTTTAAAAAAAAACTTTTAAAAGGAAAATTACTAGCGCCAAACTTGAAAAAATATGCTGACAAATCACTGTCGCAGCCTTGATGCAGCCATTCCAATACTATTTACGAATTCCAGCTGCAAAAGACAATAGTATTACGCATGCAGCCGCGGCACCAAGCAACCTTGACGCAGCCATTACAATGCGATCTGCAGAAACTGTGTTGCGAAACACAATAGAACTACGCGCAACAGCGTGTCGCAGCCTGGATGCAGCCACTCCAATAGGATTTACGATCTTCAGCTGTAAAAGACAATAGTATTACGCATGCAGCCGCGGCACCAAGCAACCTTGACGCAGCCATTACAATGCGATCTGCAGAAACTGAGTTGCGAAACACAATAGAACTACGCAACGGCGTCGAAACTTGCAGCTCCAAAACCGGATCTCGACGCCAAAGCAGAAAAAAGACGATTTTGAAGCACTTTTAAAAATGATTTTTAAGAGGAAAATTACTAGCACCAAAATTGCAAAAATCTGCTGACAAATCACTGTTGCAGCCTGGATGCAGCCACTCCAATAGGATTTACGATCTTCAGCTGCAAAAGACAATGGTATTATGCATGCAGCCGCGGCACCAAGCAACCTTGACGCAGCCATTACAATGCGATCTGCAGAAACTGTGTTGCGAAACACAATAGAACTACGCGCAACGGCGTCGAAACTTGCAGCTCCAAAACCGGATCTCGTCGCCAAAGCAGAAAAAAGACGATTTTGAAGCACTTTTAAAAAGGATTTTTAAAAGGAAAATTACTAGCACCAAAATTGCGAAAATCTGCTGACAAATCACTGTCGCAGCCTGGATGCAGCCACTCCAATACGATTTACGATCTTCAGCTGCAAAAGACAATGGTATTACGCATGCAGCCGCGGTACCAAGCAACCTTGACGCAGCCATTGCAATGCGTTTCGCAGCATCACGTCGCTAACCCGCATCTCTCTAGGCAGATGGCAACACCAGGTGACAACAATCATGCAGCCATTCCAATGCGATCTGCAACCAGAGATTCAAGAAACGCATAGAACGACGCACACAGGAACAACCACTCGTTGCAGAATACAGGGGGAACCAATTCGCGCATGAAACGACCGCAGCCGCACCCGTCGCACACACGAGGTACCTTTCATCGCCGGCTGCAGCCACTTTACACGGAAAAATGCAAGGTTTCGTGCTCCGGCTTCCTCCCCAAAACTTAGCCCATGCAACATTCATGCAGCCATTGTGTTTCGCAGCATCACGTATAGCTAACCCGCATCTCTCTACGCACATCGCAACAGAGCATGACAACAATCATGCGGCCATTCCAATGCGATCTGCAACCAGAGATTCAAGAAACGCATAGAACGACGCACACAGGAACAACCAATAACAACCACTCGTTGCCGAAAACAGAGGAGGAACCAATTCGCGCATGAAACGACCGCAGCCGCACCCGTCGCACACACGAGGTACCTTTCATCGCCGGCTGCAGCCAATTTACACGGAAAAACACAAGGTTTCGTGCTCCGGCTTCCTCCCCAAAGCCAGCCCCATGCAACATTCATGCAGCCATTACAATGCGTTTCGCAGCATCACGTAGCTAACCCGCATCTCTCTACGCACATCGCAACAGAGCATGACAACAATCATGCAGCCATTCCAATGCGATCTGCAAACAGAGATTCAAGAAACGCATAGAACGACGCGCACAGGAACAACCACTCGTTGCAGAAAACAGAGGAGGAACCAATTTGCGCATGAAACGACCGCAGCCCCACCCGTCGCACACACGAGGTACCTTTCATCGCCGGCTGCAGCCACTTTACACGGAAAAGCACAAGGTTTCGTGCTCCGGCTTCCTCCCCGCAACATAGCCCATGCAACATTCATGTGTATTGTTAGATCACGTACCACCCTTCATGATACTCAATTCCATAGCTTCTTATTATTCTTTTGTTATGTATTGTCAGATCACGCACCACCCTTCATCATAGTCAATTCCATAGCTTCTTATTCTTTTGCTATGTATTGTTATGTTATGTATTGTATGTATTGTTAGATCACGCACCACCCTTAATCATAGTCCATTCCATAGCTTCTTATTCTTTTGTTATGTATTGTTATGTTATGTATTGTTATATGTTATGTATTGTTAGATCTCGCACCGCCGCACCAGCCTTCATCATAGTCAATTCCATAGCTTTGTTAGATCACGCACCACTCTTCATCATAGTAAAAGTCATTCGTAACACGGAAGTATTGCTTCCCAACCTCCTTTGATTAATGTATAATATATTTAATATAAAATATAACGTTTTGTATGAAATATTTAATATATAATATAAATGATATAGTATGCAATATACCAGTAGTACCGCACAAGGCGGTGGCGGAAGTTTCAAAAATAGGAAACCTATAGGAGAGCTTGGTTGTTGTGAATCAGGGATGGCAGAGCGAAGCCACTGATGGACTGAAAGGTGCTTGATCTCTCTCTCTCTCTCTTTCTCTCTCTTTCTCTCTTTTTCTCTCTGTTTCTCTATCTTTCTCTGATTATCTACCTACCTACCTACTGATCTATCTGTCTATCTATCTATCTGTCTGTCTGTCTGTCTATCTATCTCCCTATCTATCTATCTACCTATCTATCTAGCTGTCTAGTTTTCTAGCTATTTGTCTGTCTATCTATCTATCTATCTACCTATCTATCTATCTATCTGCAAGATCAAAAACGAAGAAATTCTGCGAGACTTACTTAATGTTTGAACATAACAATGTCCAAAACGAAACAATTCTGCGAGACGTCTTCATTTTTTGAACTTGACAACATCCGAAACGAAGCAGTTCTGCGAGACTTCCTCATTTTTCGAAGTTGAAGACATCAACTAGACGACGGATGGCCCGAGAGCGTAGAGGAGCAGAGTCTTTTGTTGTTAGTATGGAGACACTATATTACAAGACAATATACTAAAGATGTACTATAGGCAGACGAGAAGAGTAGTATCAAGACAATATATTACAAGTACAAGGCAATAGTTTGCATCGTATCTTTCGTAAAGTTTTTCACACACAGAACTTTTTACAGACAGACGCTTTTGCACACAGAGACTTTTACACACAGAGGCTTTTACACACAGAGGCTATTTTACACACAGACGCTTTTACACACAGAGGCTTTTACACACAGAGGCTTTTACACACGGAGGCTTTTACACACAGACGCTTTTACACACAGAGGCTTTTACACAGACGCTTTTACACACAGACGCTTTTACACATAGACGCTTTTACACACAGATGCTTTTACACACAGAAGCTTTTACACACATACGCTTTTACACACAGAAGCTTTTTCACACAGACGCTCTTACACACAAACACTTTTACACACAAACACTTTTACACACAGAGACTTTACACACAGACGCTTTTACACAGAAGCTTTTACACACAGACGCTTTTACACAGACGCTTTTACACACAGACGCTTTTACACACAGAAGCTTGTACACACAGAGACTTTTACACGCAGACCCTTTTACACACAGGAGCTTTTACACAGAGAAGCTTTTACAGGCAGACGCTTTTACACACAGAAGCTTTTACACACAGACGCTTTTACACACAGACGGTTTTACACACAGACGCTTTTACACACAGACGCTTTTACACAAAAACACTTTTACGCACAAACACTTTTACACACAGAGACTTTTACACACAGACGCTTTTACACACAGACGCTTTTACACACAGAGGCTTTTACACACAGAGGCTTTTACACACGGAGGCTTTTACACACAGACGCTTTTACACACAGAGGCTTTTACACACAGACGCTTTTACACACAGACGCTTTTACACACAGACGCTTTTACAGACAAACACTTTCACACACAGAGGCTTTTACACACAGACGCTTTTACACAGACGCTTTTACACACAGACGCTTTTACAGACAAACACTTTCACACACAGAGGCTTTTACACACAGACGCTTTTACACACAGACGCTTTTACACGCAGACGCTTTTACACAAAGAAGCTTTTACACATAGAAGCTTTTACACACTTCGCCGGACAACTTGGAAATCGCAATGTTACCTCAGTTTTTGGCGATCGAACCTCATTTCGTGCGAAAGGGTTGCGATTGGACAAGAGGAATCGCAATTTTACCTCAGTTATGGCGATAGAGCCTCATTTCGTGCGAAAGGGTTGCGACGGGAACCCGGACATCGCAATTTTACCTCAGTTTTTGGCGACGATCGAACTTCATTTCGTGTGAAAGGGTTGCGCGCGACAACTTGAAATCGCAATTTTACCTCAGTTTTTGGCGATCGAACTTCATTTCGTGCGAAACGGTTGCGCCGGACAATTTGAAATCGCAATTTTACCTCAGTTTTTGGCGATCGAACCTCATTTCGTGCGAAAGGGTTGCGCTGGACCCCTTCAAATCGCAATTTTGCCTCAGTTTTTGGCGATCAAAACTCATTTCGTGCGAAAGGGTTGCGCGGGACGACTTGCAAATCGCAATTTTACCGCAGTTTTTGGCGATCGAACCTCATTTCGTGCGAAAGGGTTGCGTTTCGTGCCGTCTCGTTGGCACTGCCCCTGCCCCCCGCCTTCAAGAGAGAAATAGAAAAGAAGGACAGGGCAAGAGGGCAAGAGGACAAGAGGAGAAGATGTGAGGATGTGAGGATATGAAGATGAGAAGATGTGAGGATGAGAAGATGTGAAGATGAGCAGATGCGAAGATGTGAAGATAAGAAGATGTGAAGATGAGAGGATGTAAGACAAGAAGATGTGAAGATGAGCAGGTGTAAAGATAAGAAGATGTGAAGATGAGAAGATGTAAAGATGAGAAGATGTGAAGATGTGAAAATGTGAAGATAAGAAGATGTGAAGACGAGAGGATGTAAGATAAGAATATGTGAAGATGAGAAGATGTGAAGATGTGAAGATGAGAGGATGTGAAGATGAGAGGATGTAAGATAAGAAGATGTGAAGATGAGCAGATTTAAAGATGAGAAGATGTGAAGATGAACAGATGTAAAGATGAGAAGATGTGAGGATGAGAAGATGTGAAGATGAGAAGATATAAGGATGAGAAGATGTGAAGATGAGAAGATGTGAAGATGAGAAGATGTGCGGATAAGAAGATGTGAAGATGAGAAGATGTGAAGATGAGAAGATGTTTTACAGACCCCCACTATTGGAAGAACCCTGCGCTCAGACGCTCTCGGGAAAAAACCGATGCAGAAAAAAACACGTGGAGCCTGAGTCCGAGACAGATGCAGCACACTCGGACAGCTCTGGTTGTGCTACTGTCGCTATGAGATAAGGGCGTGTGATTGGATCCTTTGAAGTGTCTTCACGAATCGAAATCTGAGTGCCACACAGTTCGGTTATTCTGACTCAATTTGCACACACAGACTTTTATTTACACACATACACACTTTTACACACACACACGCTTTTACACACAGACGCTTTTACACACGGACAGTTTTACACACAGACGCTTTTACACACAGACGCTTTTACACACAGGCGCTTTTACACACAGACAGCTTTACACACAGACACTTTTACACACAGACGCTTTTGCACCAAACAGATCGGTCATTCTGAGTGCATGTGCACACACCGTCTTATTTACACACACACACACGCTTTTACACGCACACGCTTTTACACCCAGACTCAGACGCTTTTACACGCAGACGCTTGTACACGCAGACGCTTTTACACGCAGACGCTTTTACACGCAGACACTTTTACACACAGACGCCTTTACACACAGACGCTTTTACACATAGACGCTTTTACAGGCAGACGCTTTTACACGCAGACGCTTTTACACACAGACGCTTTTACACACAAACGCTTTGACACACAGACACTTTTACACCACAGACACTTTTACACACAGACGGCTTTACACACTGACGCTTTTACACACAGAGGCTTTTACACACGGACAGTTTTACACACAGAAGCTTTTACACACAGATGCTTTTACACAGACGCTTTTACACACAGACACTTTTACACACAGAAGCTTTTACACACAGACACTTTTACACACAGACACTTTTACACACAAACGCTTTTACACACAGACGCTTTTACACTTTACACCACAGAGGCTTTTACACACAGAAGCTTTTACACACAGCACACAGAAGCTTTTACACAGACACGTTTACACACAGAAGAAATCGCAATTTTACTTCTGTTTTTGGCGATCGAACCTCATTTCATGCGAAAGGGTTGCACGGGACAAGTTGAAATCGCAATTTTACCTCAGTTTTTGGCGATCAAACCTCATTTTGTGCGAAAGGGTTGCGCCGGACCCCTTCAAATCGCAATTTTGCCTCAGTTTTTGGCGATCGAACCTCATTTTGTGCGAAAGGGTTGCGCGGGACGACTTGAAATCGTCTTATATACTTCAGTTTTTGGCGATCGAACCTCATTTCGTGCGAAAGGGTTGCACGGGACAAGTTGAAATCGCAATTTTATCTCAGTTTTTGGCGATCAAACCTCATTTCGTGCGAAAGGGGTTGCGCGCGACAACTTGAAATCGCAATTTTGCCTCAGTTTTTGGCGATCGAACCTCATTTCGTTCGAAAGGGTTGTGCCGGACCCCTTCACATCGCAATTTTACCTCAGTTTTTGGCGATCGAACCTCATTTCGCGCGAAAGGGTTGCGATTGGACAAGAGGAATCGCAATTTTACTTCAGTTTTTGGCGATCGAACTTCATTTCGTGTGAAAGGGGTTGCGCCGGACGACTTGCAAATCGCAATTTTACCTCCGTTTTTGGCGATCGAACCTCATTTCGTGCGAAAGGGTTGCGTTTCGTGCCGTCTCGTTGGCACTGCCCCTGCATGCCCCCGCCTTCAAGAGAGAAATAGAAAAGAAGGAGAGGGCAAGAGGGCAAGAGGGCAAGAGGAGAAGATGTGAAGATGCGAGGATGAGAAGATGTGAAGATGAGAAGATGTGAAGATGAGAAGATGTGAAGATGTGAAGATGTGAAGATGTGAAGATGTGAAGATGTGAAGATCTGAAGATGTGAAGATGAGAAGATGTGAAGATGAGAAGATGTGAAGATGTGAAGATGTGAAGATGTGAAGATCTGAAGATGTGAAGATGAGAAGATGTGAAGATGAGAAGATGTGAAGATTTGAGGATGTGAATATGTGAAGATGTGAAGATGAGGATGTGAATATGTGAAGATGTGAAGATGAGCAGATGAGAAGATGTGAAGATGAGAAGATGAGAAGATGTGAGGATGAGAGATGTTAAGATGTGAAGATGAGAAGATGTGAAGATATGAAGATGAGAAGATGTGAGGGTGAGAAGATGTGAGGATGAGAAGAGAAGATGTGAAGAGGAGAAGATGTGAGGATGAGAAAATGTGAAGATGAGAAGATGTGAAGATGAGAAGATGTGAGGATGAGAAGATGTGAAGATGAGAAGATGTGAAGATGAGAAGATGAGATACAGACAGACCCCCACTATTGGAAGAACCCTGCGCTCAGACGCTCTCGGGAAAAAAGAAAGAATTTTGCGAGACTTCCTTCAAAAATGGAAAGTTGAGTGCAGAGCTGACAGCCTCGTACCAGTGCGTTTTGCGATTTTTCCAGTCCACCTGTCTAAAGTACCGCGCATGCCACGGAAAATTGATGCCAGGTCATACGAAGTGCTGCACCTGTCACGCAAAATCATCTTAGCAAACCTGCACATCTGATACTCCAAAATGCAACCCCTCTCAGGAAATCAGCGCCCTGACCTCCTAACATCTCTCATGAACATGTCTTTTGCACTGCGCCTGCCACGGAAAATGCATCTTTGCAGATCCTCTTCAAATGTCCCATGCCTGCCATCGTTTTTGGAAATGCCACAAAACCCTCGCGGTTTGCTCACTTTTGAAGAGGTGCACAATCCCTTGCGCCTGCCACGCGAAACGGCATCTGAACCTCCAAAAGTGGTCCGAACCCCTAGTGTTTTGTACATTTTGACTTGGAAATGTGCTTCGCGCCACAACGGCGTGCACTTTTTCGACATCTCAACTTCCAAAAGTGGTCCGACACTGAGGTGTTTTGTACATTTTCACTTCGAAATGTGCTTCGCGCCACAACGGCGTGCAATTTTTCATCTCTCATCTGACCAGCTGGCTCCGCACCCGCCGCTTTAGCGAGCCTACTTTTCGACCCTCCGGAGCCTCAAATCATTGGAAAAACACAGTGTTTCGCGACTTTCCTACCTTTTCGCGCATCTGCATCTGCTTTCTTCTGACTCTTTCTCTTCTCTGATCTTCTCTCTTCTACTCTCCTCTTCTCTCTGCCTCTGCCCAGCTCTGCTTTTCATCTGTCCATATTGTCGGAAGTTTGACTTCTAAACTTCCTTCGATAATAACTTATATATAATGTTTAATAAATAACATCATATGAAATAATGTACAATAAATAATATATAGTATATAATATACGACATATAGTTTGGAATATATAATATCTAATATAAGTAGTACCGCACAAGGCGGTGGCGGAAGTTTCAAAAATGAAAAACCTATAGGAGAGGTGAGTTGCTGTGGCGCAAAAATGGCAGAGCGAACCCACTGATGGATTGAAAGGTGGTTGAGTGTTTCTGCCTTTCTGTCTTTCTCTTTCTCTTTCTATCTGTCTCTCTCTTTCGCCATCTATCTGCAGAGTTACCTTTCCAGCCATCTACCTATCTACCTGTCTCTTCATGTAGCTATCGTTCGATTTGTTTATTCACCTATAACCATTAAACTCTCCATCTTTCTGTCTATCCAGCCACCATCCACTTACTTCTCTCTGTTAGTTTTTTTTCCGTCCATCGATCCATGTCCACAGCTATCCATCACCATGTTCTTCGTTCTGTTTCTCTATCGATTCATCCATGCATCTGTCCGTCTCTCTCCTCTTCCAGCCATCCAGCGACCTACTCTCCACTTGGAAACTCAATGCGTTCACATGTTTTGCTGCGTCTAGTTGGGGGGAAAGAATTGTGGAAGTCGATGCGTGCGGCGTCCAGCTTGTGTTTGGAAAACATGGTTTTGACTATTGATACTTTTACCTGCGTTTTTGCATGTTTGGAATTTACCTAATGTGTCAGTTCCATTGGGAATTGGATTGTGTTGGGTTTTGCCCTTTTGAAATTTGGAGATGTGATTGTGTTGAAATGATGAGGGGGATTGGTGGCGAGGGGTTCTTTTTTTCCATTTTAGGGTATCGCCGGGGTATCGCCAGAGTATCGCCGGAAATACGCGAGTTGTCTTGCCTTGTCTTGTCTTGTCGCTGCTGCTGCTGCTGCTACTGCTACTACTGCTGGTTCTGCTGGTCCTGCTGCTGCTGTTGCTGCTTCATACCTTCCCACTACCGAGTTGCGTGCGCCACAGGGGGCACACGCAGCAGTCGTCACTGGCCGGGCGATCGGGGTGGCAACAGCCCTGCGTGCTTGACACGCTCGCCTTGTCGGGCATTGTTCGCACTGCATCCGTCCTTGCACCTGTATCTTTGGTTGGCCGCTTCACTTTGACTGTAGTTGTGGTGAAATTTGCGTCCCATTGCGTTTTTCAACAAAATCATTGAAAATATTTTAAAATAATGACGGCATAGACGCAGCGTCCACAATATGATTCCTAATTTTAGAGCCATAAAAAGCACCGAACATTAAACAAAATAGATGATTGCTGGCGTACAGCGTCCCATGCTAATTTACATTAAATTGCACTGACTTCTCTGACTTCCCGAATGCGCGGCGTCCCATGGTGATTTGTGTTTCAAAGAGACGGTGCACTGACTTTCCCGATTGGGTGTATCTAGCTATCTATGAGTTTATCTGGACATCGACGCTTCTAGCGATCTTTCGATCTAGCGATCTGTGTGTCCATCTGTCGTTCCATCTACCTGTCTATTGATCGATCTGAAGTGTAGTGTAATGTCCTGTAGTGTAGTGTCTTGAAGCGAAGCGACATCTGAACCCCCAAAAGTGGTCCGAACCCTCGTGTTTTGTACATTTTGACGCCGCAACGGCGTGCACTTTTTCGACATCTCAACTTCCAAAAGTGGTCCGTTGCTGCTGTGTTTTGTCCATTTTGACTTCGAAATGTGCTTCGCGCCACAACGGCGTGCACTTTTTCAACATCCGAACCTCCAAAAGTGGCGCGAACATGTGGTGTTTTGTACATTTTGACTTCGAAATGTGCTTCGCGCCACCACGGCGTGCACTTTTTCAACATCCGAACCTCCAAAAGTGGCGCGAACATGTCGTGTTTTGTCCATTTTGACTTGGAAATGTGCTTCGCGCCACAACGGCGTGCACTTTTTCGACATCTCAACTTCCAAAAGTGGTCCGAACCTGGTGTGTTTTGTACATTTTGACTTGGAAATGTGCTTCGCGCCACAACGGCGTGCACTTTTTCGACATCTCAACTTCCAAAAGTGGTCCGACGCTGAGGTGTTTTGTACACCTTTTCACTTCGAAATGTGCTTCGCGCCACAACGGCGTGCACGACAATGGTGTGTTTTGTACATTTTGTTTTGGAAATGCGCTTCGCGCCACCACGGCGTGCACTTTTTCGACATCGCAACTTCCAAAAGTGGTCCGAACCCCCCAGTTTTTAACACATTTTACTTCCAAATGTGCTTCGCGCCACAACGGCGTGCAACTTTTCATCTCTCATCTCCCCAGATGTCTCCGCACCCGCCGCTTTAGCGAGCCTACTTTTCAACCCTCCGGAGCCACAAAACTACGAAAAAACACAGTGTTTCGCGACTTTCCTACCTTTTCGCGCACCTGCATCTTCTTTCTTCTGATCTTTTCTCTTCTGACTCTTCTCCCTGCTGACTGCTTTTTCATCTCTCCATATTGTCGGAAGTTTGACTTCCAAACTTCCTTCGATAATGTCAATAATGTCTAATAAATAATATGATATGAAATAATGTACAATAAATAATATATAATATATAATATACGACATATAGTTTGGAATATATAATATCTAATATAATATACCCTGAGCATCGCTTTTTGATTAGAATCAAAATGGTTGATTTTTAGGGTTGGCTAATCAAGGAAAATAAATTGATTTTTGGAAAGTCAAAATCAATGTGAAAATGCTTTATTTTTAATACCAAAATTCAAAAGGAAAATCAAAAAAATCAAAAGAAAAATCAAAAGTTTTCACCAGCAGCTGTGACAGTTCACATTTTTTGATACACATTCCAGCATGTTTGCAGCATGGTTTCTTTGAACCATGGCTGTGGCTTCCCCAGCAGCCTTTTCCAAAGCTGCTACAGCTTTTCCAAAGGGTTCAACCTTTTCCAAAGTTGCTAGATGTCATCATTGTACCCCTCTTGCATGGCCTCAATGGATCTTGTTAAGGCTAAGTGAACTAGGATCCTATACTTTGGTGCCACTTTGTTTGACAATCTGACAGAAGACACCCCCCATTGATACTGAATGGGTCAGCTTGCTGACCTGGCCAACAAAATCCTCTCCTTTGAAGCACCAATGAAGCTTTGGGTTTAAAAACTTGCTGTTCTACACTAAGTGCAGAAAGCTGTGGTGCTTTGCCACTATCTGAAAGCTCATTCTGTCCTTTTCCAAAGACCATTTGTTCAGCCAGCCATAGCTTTGCAGGAAAGCATTGGCCAAATGCAAGCCCTGTTCATATTCAGCTGGTGTTGGAAAGGTTCCAATTTCATCCCAGAGCAGGACCAGCTTTTCCAAACTGGTGGCTGCTGTTATCATGTGCTCTTCACATTCTTCCATAGTTTCAGCAAAGGCAGCTTGGATGACAGGGGTGAAGGCTGGCAAGAGATGCCTAGCCTCACTTCCCTTGCAATCCAAGCCTGGGTGCTTGGCCCATGGCTTCTGGGGGTCACAGAACATCGACAACTTGAGATTTGTCATTCTGTTCTTGCACCCCTGCTCAGAATATTGGATTTGGATCTGGCTGAAAAGAATTGCCAACCTTTCCCAAGGTTTTTTGGCAGTTCTCTGCTTTGGCCCCTCATAGTAGCAGCAGTAATGAAGTATTGAGCCAAGTAAATGGCTGCGCAATCCTTTGCAGAAAAGGATGTGGAGTGGGTCTCCTCTCACATTCTTGCTGCTCACATGGGGAAGTTTGAACAAGGCATGGTCACTCCATGGGTCTGCCATCTGCATGTGTGCTCGCTTGAAAGTTCTGCTTTTCCAAGCAGATTTCTTTGTACCCTTTCCCAAAGGTACATGGAGTGAAAATTTCAGCATCACACTCCCAACATGGCCAGTGGCTGGCCCAATGAGGCAGGCCTAGAGTGTTTGCAAAGAATTCATGGTTTTTTTCAAAGCTTGCCATTTGGACAGGTTGTGGGGTGCCTGCCAGATGCCAATGCTTGGAAAGACTATTGGAGATGCTTCCAAATTACTTCCCAAGTTTCTTTCTTGCCACAGGATTTGGGACAGCAAGCCAGCAGCCAATTGCTCAGCAATGTGGTAAGGCTACTGAGCAAGCTTCCCCAGGAGAAGACCATCAAATTGTCAGTGTTGGCATATTCTACCCCATCCCCATGCACAAATAAAGGGATGTTCAAATCTTCCCAGCCCTTTTCCAAAGTCATGGGATGGCCTGTCAACTTGTCATCTCCTGTTTTGGCTACTCCTTCCCAAAACTCTCTCAGCTTGCCTTTTCTAAAGCTGAACAGCTGATAGAAAACAGTTGGGTAGTTGTGGCCCAGTTTGGAGAACATCATGTGGGGTAGGAAAACAGATGCCTTTTCCAAAGCATCCTTGGATGTCTTGGGGTGTGTGCAAGGAACTTGTACATCATGGGTCTCAGCAATCAACACATTTGAGCAAAAGTGGCCCATGATTTGCTTGTGGGCATTTCCAGGCTGTGCACCCCAATTCCCAGTTTGTGCGATTGCTACCAGATCCCTGTGCTGGGCCCCATCCTGGGTGGCACAATCAGCTAATTCCCTGATCAGTGTGGCACCCAATGTCCCCCTAGCCCAAAGAAACAACAATTTGTTTGCCAACTGCCACACACACTTCTGCCTTTTCCAAAGCTTTGCTTGGCCTTGCTTGCCGGCTTCTTCCAGACTCCATTTCCAGCTGCCATCCCCTGAGTCTCTTTGTCATTCCTTCCTTTTCCAAAGAAGCACAGGTCTAACTTGAGAGGAAACAGCTGCAGACACACACACTAGACAAGAATGGATCATTATATGATCCGGCAGGAACTGAATCCTGAAACATGCAAACCAGCCTAGATCGTTAGATTAGTAAAGGAGCCACATGAGGAACTTCTCGAAAACGATGTAGGGCATCCAATATTGTCAAACGTAGTTAAAACCAGGATCCATAGAGTTTTGACCAGCATGTTGAAAATCCAAAATAATGTTTCGGCGATTGTTCCCAAAAAGACCCAAAGTTCGTCGGCGACATGATCTCGGCGAAAATATGTCAAAAAGTCATAATACTGTCGGCGATATTGTTTCGGCGAAAATCTGAGGAAGGTTCTGATGCATGCAATACAGATTGTGGCAACCGTGTAGATTCGAAACAACGCAGTGTAACAGCTTGGTCAACAGTTCAAACAGAGTTTTGCAGGTACAAGTGGTTGGTCAGACCACTCATCCACCGAAATGCCATAGCTTCGTTGGACTGGATAGGCAAATCGGCTCCAGTCCCCCTGCAAATTAGTGAAAACCAATTAGAAGTTTTACATCTGTTCAGATGGTACACACACACACCTCGCATGTAGCGAGGTTGGTTTTTTGGAAGAACTTCGCTGGCGGAATCGGCAAGACACCAGTGAAAATGAACTTGTAAGAGCCTAATGCACAAACGGGCGATCACTTCAATCAGAAGAGGAATTCGGAGCTTGTAGAAGGACTTCCATAGCATCGTGGAAGCTCATGCGTTCAACCATCGCCCAAGTCTGATCGAATTCCCCAGATGCCGTAGCAGCCTTCAAGGTATCAGATAGATCTTTGGCTAATTCATGGATCCGGGTGGTCAGGCTTGGTTCATCTCCAGGAGATGTCGTCTCAATGGGCACATTGTGAAAAGGATGGTGTCCGTGTACAAGGGGAATCTCAAAATGATGTCGCCAATAGTCCGCTGTGCGCAGGGACCACTCCCAGTTGCCCGAGAGACCATAAAAATAGTGTTCAGGGTCACGACATCGGGAATGCCCTAACAAGGGAATTTCTTCAATGAATAGCTCCCTGGTGTTGTTGGAGTGGGTAATGACCTTGAATTGGATCTGGTGAACCACGCGAGAAGAGAATTGAGCACGATGGAGGTAGTTGTGTGTAGAACTTGACTCCGTCGGAAAAGGAACGCCGGGAGGTGCTGGTCCTGAATATGTATCAGAATGGGCCATAGTACCCGTAGCAGGTGCCGTACTGTCAGTTACCAAAGGTGCCGACGTAGGGTTGGTCGTAGTGTCAGGAGCTCCGGAGTGACATAGTGCAGAAGTCTGGGCGTCTGGTACGTGAACTGGGTTGGTAGGAGCGAGTCCACGGGTAGGATTCGAAGGCCAAGACAAGCCCGCCACGGTCGCGTCTCGTTTGTGTTCCATGGGTGAAACTGTCACAAATGCGAGAAATAGTGCAACAACGGCTGAGGTATCAAGAATTGCAGAAAAAAGCCAATCCCGAGAATGATAATATTCACAAAAATGATAAAAGTGAAGTCCAGACCTCAATCAAGTGGTTCAATTGCGACGGATAAGCCACAGCGCAAAGTCAAATAAAATAGAAATCAAAGAATCCTTGGTGTTGGTGGGGTGTCAAGGGAGAATTGAAACCCTGTAGCATGGTCTTTTTTGGCCGGCTAGCGTATCAGGGCAGGATCACACCGGAGCTAATTTTGTAGCATTGCAGACGTAGTACGAAAGGCTGTCTGGTACCCGGAATGAGGAAAGAAGATTCGTGGGAGTTGTACTGCCGAAGTCGCCATTCAGGTCGGTATGCCTCCAAAAGCTGCAAGACCGTCATATCATTGGAAACTTGGAATGTATCACCGTCCAGGTCGCAAAAGCGAAACTCCAGATTCGAGGGATCAAGTTGGATGTCCCATTGGGACCTCAATCTTTTGGAGATACAGAAGCGTAGTTCGGCAATTGGGATGAGGCCGGCTTCAACTGGTTCCATCTGACGTGACCAGGTAAACAAAGCTTCAAGTTCGTAGTCACTGACATGTCTAAAATTGGAGCTCGCCAGAGCCATGTAGTGTTCACGGTCAGGTTCGCTTCGGTGAGTCAATGCCCGTAGGGGAGAGAAGTCAACCAAAATAAGGACAGGTCTGTTTGGGGGAGGGTTCGCATCACCAGGAAGGCCTCGATGTCCAGCGATCCATCCAACGGTTCGTGTACCCAGCGGTGTCTCAATCGTTGATGTAGCGCGATATGGATTGGGTCGAGAAGAATGAGGCATGGCATCTAATGTCGGGTGTCGAAGATAAAGCGGAAAGCCCAAGCTGCAGAATAGGTGAATAATGACCAAGGAATAAAGCTCAAAGTGTTGAAAATTGAAGAGAAACGGGTTACCTAGAAAGTAGTCACAAAAAGACGGTAAAGCCCTGTTCTTTTCCGGTGCCGACAAATAATGTGGTGTATTACACACTGGAGTCTGACATATCCATCGGGTCCGTATCGTTCGCATCCAGTGGACCTTGTACTTGTTGAGGAGGGACGGTAGGCCGAGTGAGATGTAAAGTACGTTGTAATGTTGCCGGTGGTGACGAAGGTGGTGTAGACCGCCATGGTGGCCAGTATAAGGAGGTGGTAGTTCCTTGAGAGTGATGTTGCGCAGAGCGTCCCCAGCATGACTGCAAAATATAGAGTTGGTCTGGTATTGCTTCATACGGTTGGGAAACATAGACATTGGAGTGTTCAGGGTGTGGTAGAACAGGAACGGCAGTAGTCGTAGAGGAGGAGGATGATGATTGAATTGGTACTTCATAGTGTCGGCGCCAATGATTAGCCGTGGTACGTAGAGTCGCCTGATCAGTAGTGAGGTGCATGTTCTTCAGAAAGGTTTCCACAGGTTTCCACGTTTCAATACCATCCATGGTCCTTTCCACGACCCAAAGTTCATCCGGACGGTTAGACAACGGGTAGTTCAGCTTCTTGATGAATATGGAATGAACAGTTGTCGAGGTCGGGATGGTTCGTGCTTCACGAGGGATATACGATGCCGAAGTAGGATCATCAGGAGGTAGATGTGGAACAGGGCCATGTAGGGATGTAGGTGGGGAACGGTGTGAAGCCGATCGAGCAGTATCATCCGTGTTGGAGGTCATCGTGTACAACAACAATAATATGGTTTCGGAATACGCTGGACTGAAGCCAAAGAGCCATGAGAAAGGTTAATGATGACGGGATGAAAAAACGAACATCAACAAAAGGAAAAGAAAGGAAAGAAGTAAAGGAGACCAAGGAGAACCAAACCCAGGATGGCGGACCTCATAACGAATGTTTTTCCTTTTTCCTCATAGGTGTGAGCATCGCCAAGATCTATTTGGAAAACAAATCACTCGGCCGCCTTAGTATATCTGGTGGCCGTGATGAATGGATGCCCACGGGGAATCACTTGAACATGTACAGCGAAGCCTGTGTCTTGTGCATCTGGATGAGGTGTCAGCAACAAAGGTGAACACTCACGGGTCGTGAAGGCATCGAGATGTTGGTGAGTCTTCCATGACGGATAAAACCAGTTCAAAACGTCCAGAAGAGAATGAGGAAGGTCATCAAGCATCTGAGCTCCTTGATCAGTGTCGATCATCATGTAGAAGTCGGAAGCTGGTAGGTGTATCGACCAGCGTTGTAGCAGCGTATCGGTGACTACTTTTTTGAGGTCGGAGACAAAGTGACTGCGAGCATAGTCCGGGTAGATCACCTTGAACGTCTGGAACAGGCTATCATAGGTGGCCGTAGGAAGGTTGCCCGCTACCTGGGGGTCAAGATGTTGTAGTAAGGGTTGCGGACGGCCAGTTGCTGCATCGGCTTCAGGTCCAATTGGAAAATAACGGGTCGGTGGGGTGTCGAAGGCGGAGTCCGATTGGGTGGATGCTGAAGTGACGAGGAGCCCATAGCGGAGGACGATGCCCGTGTCGGAGAGCGTGAGCGTCGTGTAGGTGAGATCATCTCGTGGGACATAGCTCGCAGTTGGCAATATCGGTCCAGGTGGATGCGGAGAGACATAATAAATGGCTGGCGGGTTGTGTGATACGACGTGTCAGAATTCAAAGGGGCAACAGCGCCCATGGTTCTGAAGATTAACAGGAAGAAAAATTCCCAAAAAAGGAAAGTCAACTGGTTGGTGAATCTGTAATACAGTGCCGCAAACTACCTTTTTCTTTTGGTTCGCATATGTCATTGGTCAGCCAAGTTGGTCTTTGATCTTATTCCACATAGAGCGAACATCTTCTTCAGACTTGCCCATCTTGGTCGAGATCACCTTCCATGAAAATCGAGATTTCTCGTCAGCCTTCAGAGTGCGTAGTTTCTGTTTGTCTTCAGAGGTCCAGAGTGACAGTGGGCTCGAGGAGCGGGATCGAGATTGGTCACGTCGGCGACGACGCTTGGCAGGAGCCTTTGGAGCGGATTTGGCTTTCTGTTTGCGACTTGGCGGTGATGGTGTTCTAGTAGAAAGCTTCGAAGGTGCAGGTAAAACATCAGGAGGCGGAGCAGCAACATGTTGGTGTGGCTCAGGGAGATGGGTTTCCACCAGTTCATCCATAAGTGTCGCTTCTTCCTCCAGATCCGGCGATGGGATGGGGGCATTGTCAATGAAGGCATTGGTCTGGTCCGAATAATGTGGTCGTAGCCCATCAGGTTGATTCCATACGTCTGTACTGGGAAGAGGAGTAGGTTCAATGTTGGGAATGAGTGTGGGTGGTAGTAGTGCCATTGCTCGATGTAGTAGAAGGTAAGCATGGTGAACATCGTGAAGAAATTGAAGAAACACTGGTTCTTGGATCGGAATTGACGTCGTAGGAGACGAGGAAGCCATGACAATGCGTCGAGTATGGGCCAACACGTAAATGAAGCCGAGTTTGAGGGTAAGCCAGCTGGAAAAGCACGATTCCGTGATCAAATAAATTCTAATAAGGTCCAAAAAGGTGAAACGTTCAGCAAGGTGTGAGTAATGAAACGTAAGCGCCAGCGGCAAGACGGTTCAGGATTTTACCACAATGAGGAAACGTGCAAATATTGACGAATCGGCTTGGCGGCAGCGAAAAGATCGGACTCGGTAAAACCTGCAGATCTGTACAAACGATGCAATGCGGCAAAACCTCGTGTTCGTTCATGTGCAGGGTGCGCGCATTTGGCGACCAGAAATAATCGTGAAACAAAGCCTGAAAGTTGGACGGCCAAAGGTGATGCGGAGAATGGCGCCATGACCTGGTTGAAGTCGCGTGGAGGGCTGTAGCGAAGGGCAAAAGGCTCGAACTTGATGCAAAATCCCAAGAACTCCTGGTCCGGTTCCGTTTCCAAAATGATAGGATGGCCGTAGAATTCCGGGTGGAGGAAATTGGCGAAGCAGATTTCGTAGTCCCAGCCGGGGTCCGACAAGCACAGTCTGTTGTCCACATAGCGAAGGAGGCGAGCTGTAAGATCCATGTTGCTGAGGGTGGTGCGGTAGGTTCGGTACCAGATCTCTTCAGACAGTGCGACAACCATCATGCACAATGCTGGACTAAGTGGGGAGCCCATAGGGGATCCTCGGATTTGTTCAAAAACCGTAGTGCCAATGGAGAATTGGGTCATTTTCAAAGACATGAGGATGATGCGTTCAATGTCCCGAATGAAGATCTTCCTTGTTACATTGAGTGTACGGCATGTGCGGCCTTTGACTACGTCCCCTGTGTGGTTGCCCGGAGTTGCCTTCACGGAGATGATCTCGTCGGGGTCGGTGTTCATGAGGGTCGAAAGGAACTGCAAGGTTAGTCGCCAGCTCGCGATGAAGCGGTCGGTGTCAATGCTTGTGAAAAAGCCCGCAAGATCTTGGTTGTGTATGCGGGGAGTGGGGAGCGAATCGAAGTCGGTGTCCTTGAGGAGCTTGATGAGATCAAATACATCACCCTTTGCCAGGTTGTGGGGAAACGCGTGGGGTAGAAGGTTGTAGATCAGCTTGGCAGTGCAGTTCAACATAGGTCGAAAAGGCGCCGTGAAGAAGCTGACAATGGGTCGTCCGGCCTTGAACTGCTTTTTCCGTTTGGGTAGAACATATGCATTCGGCAGGTCTCGTCCAGCACCAAGTGCCCATGGGTATGCTTTGCCAAAATGGCGGTTGATCTCGGCGATGGTCCGTTCGATGATGTCACTCGGGCTTTGTTCCAATTTGCGAAATACCAACGGGTCGGCGAAGGTGGTGGTGAGGCATTGGAAGTAGAGTACGGGGCAGTATATTCGTAGGGATGTAGCTCGCTTGTCCTCGTTGTGGAAGACGGCTTCTGGGAAAAGACGTTTGAAGCGGACGATGTCCTTGTGAGTGATGTGGTTGTTGAGTGTGTGGTAGTGGGATTGAATAGAACGATGCCAAAGCTCATCAATATGGGACTTTTGTATGGAAGGAAGTGAGTTCCGGGTAGTCCACGTCCGCAGAGCCAGGCGAAGCGATGTCTGGATTTCTTGGGAAGGTGGGAAGATTTTGTTTTGGAGCGAACCAGTCGCAATGGATGTGTGTGGGCCATCATCGAAATGCAGGTTGTCGCCGTCGAGGACCAGGTGGTGATCAGGTTGGAGACCATGAAGGGCATGAGGTCGCAAAGCATCACATGCACAATGTGGGGTTTCGTCATCAGCCCATTTGGTAGCGGCTTCTTTGTGATTGCACAAGCTGTCCATCACCGAGGGGAACTTTGTGAAAACAATCGCCGTGGAAGGGTTCTGCAATGTGGTGTTGTAATGTCGAGTTTGATGAACGTGGGAGGTGAGTAGCCGTCGAAGATCCCGAGTCCAATTGGGGCATAGTAGCCAAGGCGCACGAAGAGGAACCGGTTTTCTGACTCGTTTGGCTTTCCAGAAGGTCAAAGCTCGGTCAATGGCATTGACGGCGTACGACCTTTGGGGTTCTCCAAGGTTGTTGGCAAGACGTCGAATAAAGTAGCAGCCTTGAACTCCAATTTCGTTGGATCGTAATTTCTTCTCCATGTGGAAGCGTCGAACGGAGTTACTGCCCAAATCCTGGATAATCTCCCAAAGTTGTACTCGTCGATGGAAGAGAGGACTATGAAGAGCGTGTCGAACATGATGGGGTGTAGATCGCCACCGAAGTTTCCGCCACAAGGAGAATGCTCCAAATTGTCGAGAGGCGGAAAATTTGGTACGTGCAATGAGTCCCTTTCGGCAGTTGAAAAACTGGTAAATGAACGGAGTGTTCAATCGAGGTTGCCACAGTTGAATTAAGGCCTGTTCCAAGGCCCAAAAGTTGGATTTATTGGTGTAGATCGGGAAAACAGCCCACATCCAGAAATTGTCAAATCTACACCAAAACCGTAAGGCTACTTCGGCCAGCACGAATTTATGTTGTTGCACTTGCAGAAATTTCCGATAGCGAGAGTGTTCGCGGTCTAAAACAAATGAAGACGTGGAGCCAATGTAAAACTTAGGTTGAAAATTCGCAATGTGGCAGAAACGAATATACACCGCCTGAGGATGCTTGAAACATTGGAGGGCGACAGACAAGTCATCCCAGGATCTGCAAAAGAAAATACTCTGCATCGGAGTGCCTTTTAGCAAGGATTGGCCCGTGGATGTAATAACACATATTGGCCCATCAATACTGTTTGAAGCATCCGAAAAGCAAAAAAGACATCAACAGAAGGGGACAACGTGAAAGGAGTCAATAGTGCGAGAACAAGAATACAGGAATGAGCCACGGCCAAAGTTCGCATAATGCTGGCTGCTTTTGAGCCAGGTGCTTTCAAATAGGCTGCTAGTCAGGATTGCATCAATAACGCCACCGTCATGACCTTGAGGACTACTTCATCCGTGGAGGCCCCCTTGTGCTTGCAAGGGTCGATACCCATAGCCACGCTTGCGCGTTGGATAGTTTTCGAAGCATCATCGGGTTGGTTTTGCCACCATTCATTGACCTTTTCCAAGTTCTTCTCCAGGATGTCCTGTTTGGGCTGTGGTAGCTTCAAGGCTTTCAACCACTTGGTGTATTGAGTGTCCGACAATGATGTGGGTTGGTTGTCAACGAGCCAAGTGTTCACGGAGCCCGGAGAGATAAGCAGAGTTGAGGGTTCAAAGGTCGTAGACGCGGCAGGTTGTCCTTGAAGTGCACGTCCAATCGGTGTCGTGGCTGGAGTGGAGCCCGGAGGTGCCGTAGCTGGTGAGGTAGTAGCGGCCGATTTGACCTTGGCCAGTTCTGCCTCCAGTTCAAGAATGCGTTGTTGGCTGGCCACGTCAGCAGAAGGTTGAGTCGGGAGCCAAGATTGGAGAAGTTGGGCAACATCTTTGGCCATGTTTTGGGTGGCCTCCTTTTGGTTGAGACATTGGCCTGCTGAACGAGCTCGGAATGTAGCAAGTTTGTCCAAGTCTACATTGCGGGTGCGTAGTTGTGATACCAATTCGGCCACAAATACTGTAGTGCCTATGTTGTCAAAAGGAAGGACGAAGGTTTCTCTTCCGTATGCAACTCGGCGAAGCCAAGTATTGTGTAAGCCCTGGTACAAGAACTTCCAGAGTGGGACTTGTAAAGGATCCATCCCTTCAATGTCCTTGTAGCTTGAAAATCTGCTCTGTCGGATTCTGGAAGGGAAGTCCAAACCATTGATCTTGTTGGAGTCGTGGAAGTCGACATCAGGTTTCCAGTTCTCAACTGGTGGGATTTCAATTGGTCTGCATGTATATCCCTCGTTGACAGAGGAACTTGCTCCTGGGGATGACATAGGTCTCGGTGATCTCGGTGTAAAAGGGTGACGTTGAGGTGCAAAGTTGGCGTTGTTGGGAGGTGTCTGTGAGCTCGGAGGCGGCGTGGGCGGAAAAGGTGCCGTAGGTGAAGTCCATGGTGGGCGTGTTGGGAACGATGGAGACGTAGGCGGCGGAGGCGGTATTCCGGATGGGTTCCAAAAGGGTCGATGGGTCGCCATGGCATAGTGCATCGGGCCACGGAACGCCGGTACTGCTTGGTGCCAACCATGTTGATGACGAGGTGGTGTGCGCGAGCGATCCGGCTGGGAAGGAGGAATTCCATTCATATCCGCGCTGTATTGGGAGATCAGGTCCTGGGACGCCATGATGTAGAGAGGGTCACGAGACAATAGGTCAAAATTCGCTCGAACTGCCGAATGAAAGCTGCGGGAAATGTCGAGGTGAGACAAGGATAGTGTGCGAATGAAAAAGTGAAACATAATACGAGGTCCCAGTGTGTGAAACGTAAGGTGAAAACGAATCTTGCGCAAGGATCAACAATATGAGCATGCAGCGATTCACAAACCTTTTGAGGAAGAAGTGGCAGCAATACCGAATGTCGGGAGAAGCATTGTTACTCCAAAATGATCGGGCAGGGCCACTAGGCTCACTGTATCGCTGACGTAGAATAGTCGATACTTGTTCCGGTGCTCCTCAAGGGTAAAGAGTTCACCAACGAGATTTGGAGTGGTGGGTCGAATGTCGAGAACGAGGTCGGCCTTCATGGTGCTGGTCGCGAGAATGGTCTTCATAGTATGAGGAGCGGCGATCTCGGCGGCTGTAGGTTGAATTGTCCCAAGAAGCATTGTCGTGCCAAGATCGGCGAGCATAGTCCCGAGAGCCAGAGGCAGCGGTCTCGCGGTGGCTCGGTGTGTTGCGAGAGTCGTCTGGGGGCGGCGCCGAAGGTTCTGGGGCGTCGGCAGAAGGGTCAGGTCGTACTGGACGTGCAGAATCATCAGGAGGTTCCGAAGGTGCATTGGTCTCCGCAGTCTGGTGTGTGATCAAGCCCGGGAAAACCGTGTGAGTGGAGGCAACGTAGCATATAGATGCGGCGCTTGAGTTCATAGCCGTTGCATTGTCTTTGCCCTTGGCGATGCCCGCAAGGTTGCACAAGCGTTGGATTTGGTCATTTCCTCCAGCTAGGGCACGGATGCATTTGGGTGAGCGGCATATGGCCAGTAGGCCTGATGGGTTTTGTCCTTTGCCTATTTTGTAGAGCTGAGAGGTACAGGTCTTGACAGCATAGCCGGGTAGGTTGTCGATGTCTGCGATCTCAGAGGACATTCCGAAGAACCCGTAACACGGGTATTGAGTCGGTATGCCGGCTTCGTTTTTTGTCCAAGTTGCCGGGCGGATGCAGTCTTCAGCAAGAATTTTGGCAACTGATTCCCAACTTGTTTTGTGGTAGATCAGGTAGGTGCCCATGTGTTCGCCACGGTAGATTGGTTTCTTCTTCAATCCTGTGGGAACCGTGATGGTCAGCAAGTTCTCTGGCTCAATGTAGAAGGCTTGTGTTTGCCTTGCGAGTTCGATGTCCAGTAAGTCGGATTGTGCAAAGGCCCTGGCAATATTCCTGACGGTGGCTTGGCTTGCTTTGATCCAAATACGATGGTTGTTGACGGTGCGGTATGGTTTGGCCAACTGTTCGAACATCGCGTCCACAAATTGGTTGAAGAGCTGCAAGATAGCCGGGGTCAATGATTGGCGTAGGGGAACAACATGATCGGGGCCAAGCTCAGTCAGGCAACGGACTCTATGGGGGTCATTGGCCGCCGCCACCATTTCATCGAGGTCGATGTCATTCGTGTCAAACTTGGTGAGCGAAATTGTATCAGCAAACTCAGAATTTTCACTGTCGCCGTCCGGAACTCGGAAGGACACCGCGCCGAGTGGTGCTGAAGTGTGGGTTGGTGGGTTGGTTGGTGGTTCCGATGGTGGTGGATCGGTAGGAGAATTGGGTCGAGCAGTGTGGTGGTCGTAGGTGTCGGTGTAGTGGCTTTCGTTCCATGTACCCCAGGTGTCATCAGCATCAGGAGTGGGGATGTAGTTCGGATTGGATGGGTTTGCAGCAGGTCGAAGTATGACTTCACGGCCTCTGGATCGGTGACGTGGTGTCGCGGAGCGTGGGCGTGGATGGGAGCGATGACGTCGAGGAACCACAGGAGAGCGGCGTCGTGGTGGCGAGCGTCGTCTGTATGGAGATGGGGTTCTGCGGCCCTTGTCGGGTTTCGTAGATGATCGATGACGAGGGAGAGGAGAACGAGGTCGCTCTGCACGTGGAGGAGAATGGCGATGGCGATGAGAATGTACAGAAGGTCGATGGGAACGTGATCTTGGAGTTCGGGATCGTGGTCGGCGTGTTGGTGGTGGTGGACCTTGTGGTTGGTGAGGAGGAGCGATGGCTGGAGCTGGGACAATGCGATGGTCCTGAACGTCCGGTTCGGTGGGTCTGGCTTTCGGTGCAGGTGGAGGCGTGGCGATCAGTGGTGGTGTAGGTGTAGGTGGCGGTATCGGTGGTGTAGGATTCGGTGGATGTTCATCTTGTTGAAGAAGGAGTTGACGTTGTTCTTGTGCCCGTTGAGAATCCATGATTAATAGTTGCTGAGCTTGGATAAGTCGAACAGATTCAGCCAGTTGTTGTGCGGTGGAACCCAGGGATGCAAGTTCAGGTGACACGGATGAAGTCGGTGCTGTCTTAGGTGCCGGTGGTGTAGCGTGAGGAGGGGTTTTCGGAGCTGGCCTGCGCGGTCGATCCGGTCTTTTGTCAGAGCGATGCCTGGGAGCTGCTTTGACTGCTGGGGGCCGTGGTGAAGGCTCATTTGGAGGGACCGTCGATGCGTCCATCTGTAATGGAGGTTGAATGTGGTGAGGTGGGTATGGAGAACTGGGCAAAGGTGTCGGTGTCATAGTCGATGTAGGTGGTGTAGTCGATGTAGGGGATGGAGCCGAAGGGGAAGGCCACGTGGGTGGAGCGGTGGGTGCCATAGGAGATGGAAAAGTCGACGGAGCGGTGTGCACCATAGTTGGTTCAGGAGCCAAAGGCGAAGGCATGGTGGGTACGAGCTGTGGCCCTGGTACTGCATGAGGAGCCGAAGTCAATGAGGTGAACGGCAACGATGTTGGGGTTGATGTAGACGGCATGAGCGAAGCTGAGGATGACCATGTAGGATGCAAGGCCGAGGGATGTCCAAATAAATGTGCATTCGGCGTTGATTGCTGCCACGTCGAAGATGGGTTCGAAGGCTGCGGTGGAGCAGGCCATGACGTTGGCGGAGTGTTCCACGGATGCATCGCTTCAGTAGATCAAAACAAAAGTGAACAATCACATACAGGATTCAGTCCCTAACTGCCTAAAATGTCGTGCGATTGTTCCCTGCACCGGGACCGTGGTCAAGTCGTGCCGCAATGGCATAAAACAGCTTCCAAGTTCCATCGAATTAGATGCACAAAATGTTTAACCTCACCAGACAACCATCAAAAGAAAGAATCACCACACCTGAAAGTCGTGTGCCTGCCTGTAACCCGTCACATGGACATGTTTCACTTCCAAAGCTTGAGCTGCAGTGATCGAAAAAAGAACGTTTCAGGTTGTTCCGCATGGCTTCTCTCAGTGAAGAAAGCAATTCACGAGGATCTCAAGGGACAGCCGGAACGGCAGGACATCTCAAAAAGCTGGAAAAACAGTATGGCCGGCTGTTGCAATTTACTTAGATGAATTACCAACTTAAAATGCGTAAATTCGGCAGTCAGGACAGTCAGCACTCACCCTGAAAAGGGTTGCCTCAAATGGCTCCATGGCACCATGTCGGAGCCACCATGGAAATCACACTAGACAAGAAAGGATCATTATATGATCCGGCAGGAACTGAATCCTGAAACATGCAAACCAGTCTAGATCGTTAGATTAGTAAAGGAGCCACATGAGGTACGTCTCGAAAACGATGTAGGGCATCCAATATTGTCAAACGTAGTCTTAACCAGATTCCATAGAGTTTGGACCAGCATGTTGAAATCCAAAAAATTGTTTCGGCGATTGTTTCCCAAAAAGACCCAAAGTTCGTCGGCGACATGATCTCGGCGAAAATATGTCAAAAAATCATAATACTGTCGGCGATATGGTTTCGGCGAAAATCTGAGGAAGGTTCTGATGCATGCAATACAGATTGTGGCAACCGTGTAGGGTCGAAACAATGCAGTGTAACAGCTTGGTCAACAGTTCAAACTGAGTTTTGCAGGTACAAGTGGTTGATCAGACCACTCATCCACCGAAATGCCATAGCTTCGTTGGACTGGATAGGCAAATCGGCTCCAGTCCCCCTGCAAATTAGTGAAAACCAATTAGAAGTTTTACATCTGTTCAGATGGTACACACACACACACAAACACCAGCAACCAAACACCACAGGTGCTAGCTAGTGACCTGTCTACAAACCCTTTGGGAAAGGGGTGCTATTTAACAAACGCTTCCCCAAAACATTGACATTGCAACTCAAACCTGGGTGGGGTGTTGGTTCTTGTGGTGGTGTTGGCACTGGGAACCCCTTTAGCACAGCTGCTTACTTTTCCCTGTTATGTTTCTGTGCTGGATCCATTCCCATTTTGGAAATGCTATCCCTGAGCTACCAAAACTGCCATGGCCCTTTTCCAAAGGCTGCTCTTTTCCAAAAGCTTTGCTCAGGTATGTCATTTTTCTCCAAAATTTGGCTCTTGTTTTCAGTCTTCATGTGGTGCCTTTCTCAAAGCCTTCACATGAAGTCTTTTCCAAAACTTCACTTGCTACTTCTGGACTTTTTGCTGGCCACTGGGCCCTCCTTGTTTGCCAGCTGCTTTAACTCCTTGGACTCATCCCTTGCACCTTTGACCACCTTTGCTGCCTCCTCCAGCATGTTCTTCAAGTCATTTGGCCACCCAACACTGCCTTGATCTGCTGCAAGCTCTTGGTCAGTGAAGCAGACCAGCCCTGGGCTGCAGCTTTGCCTTTGCTGCTTAGCTTGGAACTGGCCTTTCCCAAAGCCTCTTCCAAGTCACCCTGGGCACTTGCAACTTGGTCTCTGGCCCTCCTAGCCTTTTTCAAAGCTTCCTTGTGTGCTTCTTCTTCAGTGGGTTCTTCTTTCTCCTTTGGGTCCCCATCCTCCAAGGCCAGCTTCAGTTTGCCTTTCCCTTTCCCCTTTCCTTGGCCTTTTCCAAAGCCATGGCCTTTGCCTGCTATGTCTTCAAGGCCAAGCCCCATAGCATCCTGGTAGTAGAGGTGGTTGAACTGGTTGCCCTCTTCCTCACCAGGCTGCATTTCCATGCCCTGCTGCCATTTGCTGCCCCTGGCCACTCAGTCGAATTTTTCCAGCATTTGTTTTTCACTTTCCCACTTGTTGCCCTTTTTCAAAGACTCAGTGGCTGATACTTCTTTGCTTACATGTAGATACGTCTTCCCAGCAACTTGCATCAGCCATGCTGCTGCTTTCAAACCCTTTTCCTTTTTGGAAAGGCCTTCCATTTCCCCCTTTTCCAAAGGGTTGTTGTTGAGGTGGGTTTGGTGCCTGCCCCAAACCTGGCTGTGCTCATCCTTTGTCAGGGAGTCTTTCAGGATCAGTGCCTGCTCTTCAATTGTTTCACCTTGCTCAGCAGCAGCTTTGATCTTGTCATTGAGGCTCATTTGTCCCAACTTTTCCAAATTGGCTTTATTCAAGTCATTTTTGGACTTGGCGTTGGTGGCCTGAGCCTTTCCCAAAGCTTTTGCTTTTGCCTTAGCCTTTCCCAAAGCTTTCTTAGGCTTTCCCAAACCTGTCTTCTTAGTGCTTTTCATCACTTTCATTGCCTTCATAGGCCCCATTGCAGACTAACATTTACCAAACCGAGTTGAAATGAACAAAACTTGAGCCAAAAAGGTTCTGTAAAAACAAATTGTGAAACTTATCAAATCTGATCGAATCTCATCAAATCTTATCAAATCTTATCAAAACACTGTATTTGGTAAGATTTGATAAGATTTGATAAGATTTGATCCAGGTGGGAAAAGTCTGATCATGCCTTTTTTTGTTTGATTTTGACAGGAATGTATTGAACACTGGCCTTTTTCCAAAGCCATATGCATGATTAGTTTCAATCTCATGTGGGAATGGACCTAGATTTTTTTTACGCAACACTCAGTGTTGAAACTTGGACTGAAGGGTTCACACTGTTTCTTTTAGACCCCACAACTATTCTTAAAAAAAAGTATACATTCACAGCATATACACTTGAAAACTATTTGATATTTTAAATCAAAAAAATAAAAATAAATATAAATATGAATAATTATATATATATTATCATATATATATATTATCTAATTTCTATAGATATAAGTTCATACTTTTCAGAATATAAAAGTAGTTATATATATATATATATTTGCTTGCCTGTTACTTCAAAAGTGTTTCTTTTTCTATGTTTTAAGATTCATTATGTTTTTCACATTCATTAATCTGTCAGTAGTTTATCATGGCCTGCCCATTTTGGGCTAGCCAAGCCTGTACAAAACTCTGAGTTAATAGCCTTTTCCAAAGCCATTCCCATGCACTTGTTGGTGGCCTTTCCCAAAGTCTTTTTCCATGGGGTGAGCCTTTTCCAAAGCTCTTCAGCAGGGTGGGCCCAGTTGCCTTTCCAAAGCACTTGTTTCATGGCAAGGGAGCCTTTTCCAAAGCTCTTCAGCACCAAGTGGACCCAGTGGCCTCTTCCAAAGCCAAGCTAGATTTCCTCCAGCACGTCCAGGTATGCCTGCACAGCTTCAGCCAAATCCTTGAAGACAATTTTGGCTGGTGTATTGCTGTGCTGGGTCCACTTGGTGCAAATTGCATGTGCCATGATCCCATTGGCATGGCACTCCTGGATGATCTCATTGCAATCATCAAAGATTGCATGAGCACCCAGCCAGTTGCACCAGTCAGCTTTTCCTCCTGGGCCCACCCTTGTCCAGCAGGTGTGGACACCTGCTAGCTTTTTATAGCAGGGCAGGGTGGTGACATCCTTCTCCACTGCCAGCTGTCTCACCCTGGTGTTCACATAGGAGAGGGTGTGAACATTGGCATGTTCCAGGAGGGAATTCAATGCCCTGACATTTTTTCTGGCACACAGCCATTGATTTCGATTGTATGGTGCCAGTCAACCACCACTGTTGGTTTCTGTTTAGGGGCTTCTTTGAGGACAATGCCAGGCTTGTTGTCCTTTTCCAAAGACTTGTCATGGTTTCTCTTTTGCCCTGTCTTCCCCTTGACCTCCACCCAGCCCTCATCTGCTCCTTGACTTCCTTGAGGCTTTCAGCCTTGCCAGGTTTGGCAACTCTGGTCCTCCTCACTTCTTCCTTTGTGACACCCTTTTCCAAAGATATCTTGTCAACACCCTTTTCCAAAGATGTCTTGTCAGCACCCTTTTCCAAAGATGTCTTGTCAGCACCCTTTTCCAAAGATGTCTTGCCAGCATCCTTTTCCAAAGATGTCTTGCCAGCATCCTTTCCCAAAGGTGAGCTGGAAGAAGCACTGCTTGACTTGGTGCTCTTTTTGCTGAGCTTTCTCTTGCCAGTGGGCTGGGGGCTGGGGCTGTAGGAGTAGTAGGGGTACTCCTCCTCAGTTTTTTGGTCCTTTTCCAAAGACTCTGTTCTTCCCATTGGAGGTGTTTTCTCTGGGCCCTTCGATTTTCATGTGTTGTTCCAGACCCTGAAGGCTCCCACTTGCAATCCCAACCTTCATAGCCCCACTTGTTGGGTTTGTATGCCATGGCTGTGGCTTTCCCAAGCCAGGCTTTTCCAAACCAAAAACCCTCCTACCTCCTACCTGGACCTACAAGGGTGATGTGTGTGTGAAGGTGGAGTCTGTGAAAAGTGTAGTTTGTGAAAACTGGAGTCTGTGAAAAGTTGAGTGTGTGAAAAATTGCACTTGTGGCTGGACTGTGTTCCTGACATGTGTAGGCGACATGGTGGTGTGTAACCTAGCCCTAGCTGAGAAACAGCTGCAGGTAGAAGACTCTGGGGAGGTGTTGCAAAACAGAAAAGGTTGGTGAAAACCCACATGGAAACATAGGTGTATGGGTGTATGTGTTTGCATATATATATATATTCTTAAATATACCTGTATATATATTGGTAAAGTTTCAAAACAAGTTTTCATGGAAAGTAGGGTACATTCCCAACTATATATTATCCATCCACCCATCTACCTACCTGCAAATCAGTGGTTCCAAAACAAGTTGTGGCTGCCAGCATTTTTCTCTTCCAAAAGTGCTTTGTTTGGCAGATCCCATGTTAGGATTGCCAGACTACAGCTAGCAAACAAAACTTGGCCTTTTCCAAAGCCCAGCAGCAACACTTTCCCAAATGCAAGCTGCCTAGCAGCCCCATTCTTTGCACAATTTTTCTCTGAGGTCTAAAGCCTCTGCTTTTGTGAGGCAATCCACCAAAGATGTCCAGATTTGATCAATGATTTGGTTGTAGCCATCTGGGCACCTGTTGGCAGTCACTTCTACTATCAATCTCAATTTGCCATCTGTGTCTTTGGTACCAAGTAGGTAAGCTCTTTGAGGGTTCTTGCCCTTTGTTTTCCTATTGACCCATTTTTTCCTCTCTTCCTTTTCCAAAGAAGCTGTTTCCTTCTGCATGTTTTTCTTACCTGCTTTCTTTGGCTTCTTCTTTCCGACATTTTTTCTTACTGCCTTTTCCAAAGCATCAGGTTTCTTTTTTGCTGCTTTCCCAAACCCCAAAGCCTGATGCAACTCACCCTGGAAACCCCTTGCTGTCCATGGTGACATCACTGTCAGTCTTTTTGAGCTTTCTCTTTTCCAAAATAGGCTCAAAAGGCACCAGTGCAGTGCATTCCTCTGCAGCTTCCTTCGTCATATTTTTTGCCTTTTCCAAAGCATCCCCAGCACCCAAGAGCATGAGCCCATTCTGGAGCTTTTCATACTCCTCCCTGGTGAGCTTGGCTGCAGCTGCAGTCAAACTCTCCCTGCCAAGTTTTCTAACATGGAACAGGATGGTGCTAATTCTTTCCATTTTCAAATTAGCCCACACTTGGCCTGAGTGCCTTGTATTGTTGAGCTGTGGGGCTTCAGCAAACAAACTTATCAAGGCAGTCCTGAGAGGCTGTGTGTGGATTTCACCAGAGCTCTCCAGCTTCAGCAGCCCTTTCCACAGTGGCAATGTTTTCACCAAGCCTTTGGGATATGGTGAATTGTTTTTGCTGGCATGTTCATAGGGCCCCAGGTCTTCCAATGTCTCCTGTTTGTACACCAGGCCACTGCCAACATAAGGCTTTGAAGAATGCCTGGCCCCTCCTCTTCTTTGGCTTTTTCCAAAGCCATCTGCTTCCCTGCCTGCTGTGGCTGCCGTGCCCAGAACCTGGCCTTTTCCAAAGCCAGACTGTTTCTTATTGCAGCTAAATGTAAGCTGAAGCAAAAATGCTGCAGCATGGTAAGTAGCAGTGCCAGGCAACAGGCTTTCAAAACAAGGAACATGATTTCAAAAAAATCAAAAGAAAAATCAAAAGAACAACACAAAAAAAGGAATTTTCCATTTTGATTTTCCCAGTTTTTAGGAAATCAAAAAGAACTTGGGTCCATTTTGATTCTAATCAAAAAGCGGTGCTCAGGGTAATATGATATGATACAATAAAAAAGATATGATATATAATATTTAAAATATAATACACAATAAATAATATTAAATATATAATATGGTATATTTAAAATGTAATATATATATATATAATACACAATATTACATAATATGATATCATATGTTTTGATATAAAAATATATTGGATTTGATATAATATATTACATACAATATATTTGATTTGATATAATATATAGTATATATAATATATAATATTTGATATTCTTTAAAATAAAATATAATATATGTTTATATTATATTATAGATACTTTGTTTAAATATAATCATATGTACTATATAATATGAAATATGTCAAATATAATTTTTGATATTTAAAATAGAATATAAAATATAAAAATAAAATATAGAACACCTAATGTATAAAATATAGTATATAATATAATATAAAATATAAAATATACAGTGTAATATAAAGAAATAATCTATAATATATAATATTTTAAAAAATAATGTAGAATATTTAATTTCAATATATAATATATAATATGTAATATGTAATATGTAATTTCAAAAATATAGTATAATAAAACATATAAAATAATATAGTTATATATAAATAAAATATTTAAACTATACAATGTAATATGTAATACATAATTTAAAATAGTGTAAAATAATATAAATAATATATAATAAAACAGCATAATATAATATAATATAATACAATATAATATATAGATATTACTTAATATAGGATCATATTTGATATGGTAGCAGTTAGACTTGTCTAATAGCTGTTTATAAACCTGACCTTGCAGCCTTCTTTAGAAGGTGTCCCCCCCAAAAAAATATGCCTTGGGCATTTTCAGATGTCAACCTCGGTGACAATGCTGTTACCTGAAACCAAATGCATGCTTCCTTTTAAAACAGTTTGACACGTTGAGTATATATATATATTCACACTACATGCCATGCACGCATATGTACTGTGTATATTCTATGAATCATGTTCACCGGAACTCTCACTCTCAGCATGGGTTATGAATTTAATTCGTGTGGCATTTTACAACTCAAGATGCAGGGTTGGGTAGGGAGGGTCACCTTATGCATAGATGAAATTTTTCATGAGAGGATCTGCCATTACAAAAGGGAAGGTGGCATTCAACAATCCTATTTGCCTGGGTTTTTCATCGCCGTCATCTCTTGACAATTTGTGCCGGAGCCTGTGTGGCTTCCTTGGCGGCCTGGGTGCAGCTGCCATCTTATTTTTGGCTTGGATCCTTTCACAGTAAATTGCAGTTGCAGTGCTTTGCATGCTACAGTTGCCAGTGGATTTGGAACGATTCACACAGCGACTTCATCTCAGTGGTATTTTTGTGCGTGACATTTGGATCAACTTCGAGGTGTCTATTTTGATTGCTGCATATCTTGACAGTTTTTCACAGACACGGCTGTTCATTTCGTGCCTGGTGATTCAGGTTGATCGCACTGACGTGGCCTTGGGAGCGACGTCCATTAGGTTGCAGTGCCATTCTCAGCCTTGGACTGTTCCTACACCGCCATTGCAGTCATTTTCATTGACATCCTCTTCATCAGATTCTGTGCCTCCTGATTTTGGTTTTTTCGATGGACCTGAAGCGTAAGAGGGATGGTTTAACTGATGATTTTGCAGATACCACTCAGTTTTGTATGCATGCACGTCACTGTTGGATTTCAAACAATGTCAGCACTGCCAAAATGCCTTGGCATTTCCGTTTAATGGACAACTTGGACATTTTGCAAAGATCTCAAAAGAACCTTTTTCGAACTATGGGAGCTATGCCACCGCTTCCTGCTTTGGAAGGGTCAAATGAGGGTTTGCCGGACAAGTTGAGCAGGCCTGGACTGGATGATCCTAACTTCAGTACGAAAGCCTTGCAAAACGCACAGAAACGTTCATGGCAAGATCAACTGAACTATGAACGGAAATGCGCCTACAGAAAGTGGATTAGCATTGTTTCTTCCAACCCTATGGCATTTGAGGTGGCGAGGCAGCAGATCTTGTCTGGCCCGATGGAGTTTGCCAAAGGAGGGTTGGCTGAATCGATCGGTGACTCGTTGGGAAACAAGTCATCAAGCACTCTTCACTCGAGGGCTGGTCCGTTGCCGAGATTTTTGAAATTTTGTGCTGACAGGGACCTGAGGGCTTTTCCATTGGAAGAGTACAGGGTTTACGACTATGTCAAGTCGGTTGCTGACACGGCTCCGAGTTATCCGCGGTCTTTCATGCTGTCCATTAGTTTTGCAACACGTGTTTTGGGCTTGCTTGGAGGCCTCGAAGTTTGCAGTTCGAAGAGGATTGATGGTGCAGTCAAGTTGCACTATGAGAAGCGTGCAAAGGTGCGACAACGTCCTCCTTTAACTGCAGACCAGGTCAGAACCTTGGAAAGGGTTGTCACCAGTTCCAACAAGAGCGTTTACGACCGGGTTATGGCTGGCTATTTTCTCATGTTGTTGTACGGCAGACTGAGATTTTCTGATGGCCAACGTATCACTGGGATGCGCTTGGAGTTGGTGCACGTTGATTCAAAGCCTGTGGGGTTTTTGGAATGCGCTGCTGAACGTACAAAGACCAGCATCAGTTTGGAGCGTAAGGTTAGATACCTGCCAATTGCCATACCTGTCCAGTGCTTGACCGAGCCTGCATGGCTTCCTGTTTGGGATAAGCTACGGGCTGAACAAGGTTTGATGGCTTCTGGAAAATCTGGTGGAAACTTCCCTGTTATGCCTTCTCCAGCAGTTGGTGGTGGTTGGTCTCAAGCTCAGCTGAATGTGACACCAGCAGGTGAGTGGTTGCGGAATCTTTTGAAGAACACCGAGACTGTTGGTGATATCAGGGTTGCAACTCACAGCTGCAAAGCAACCCTTTTGGCTTGGAGCGCCCGTGCGGGTTTTGACCATGACGTCAGGAGGCTGCTTGGGTATCATAGCGGATCAGCCGATCAATCTATGCTGGTGTACTCACGTGATGCTATGTCCCATCCACTCAGGCTTCTTGTGGATCTCATCGGCAAGGTGGCCGGTGGCAGCTTTGACCCTGATCTCACGAGGTCAGGCATGTTTGCCCGTGAGGCAGGCGCTTTGCAGGATGCTGGGGATGACATTGACTCATCGAGTTGCGGTTCAGAAGACGAGGATGACAGAGATGTTTATGAGGAAGAACAGGCGATCGAACAGGTTGCTGGTGCTTGGCAACCGAAACATGTTGAGCCCGACAGTTTGCAGGTATATGTCCGCCATGCCACTTCACGTTGTCTGCACAAAATCATGGATGAAGCTGGAACCCACCTGGCTTGTGGCAGGGCAATGTCTCCCCGGTATGAAGTGCAAGGAGAGCGACCGAAGTTCCTCCACCCGTTGTGTGGCACCTGCTTCAAAGACCATTTGTCAGAAGACCATGCTTGGGATGTTTTACAATATGTCATTGAAACATGCGATGTTGTGGCAGTGCATTTGGCACCGCCATGTGGCACATGCAGCAAGGCCAGGGGAATCCCAATGCCAGACGGATCCCCTGGCCCACAGCCGGTTCGGAGCCAAGAATTTCCTTTAGGCCTTCCGGACATTTCTGAACTGGACAAGCTGAAAGTTGATGCAGCAAACCGTTTGTATGAAAGAATGGGAAATTTGTGAAATTTTTGGATGAAAGGGGAATTGCTTGGGTGATTGAAAACCCAACCAACAGTTTGTTGTGGGAGCTGGAATTCTTTGCATATGCAGTTGAACATGGAACGTTTGCACATTGTCATGCTTGCGCCTTTGGGGGTGCCAGACCGAAGAAGACTTCCTTTCTTAGCAATAAGAGCAGTATTTCTTTGATGCAGCGTTTTTGCGAAGATGTCGAACCGCACGTGCATGAACCTTGGGGTTACAATCCTGAACAAGGCTTTGCAACAGCAATGGAAGCCCAATACCCCAATGGCATGTGCGAACAACTTGTACGTGTTTTTGATGAAATTTGTTTGGAAAAAGGAGTCAGAGTGCAGCCTGCTGACTACAAACCTCCGCGTGTCGACAAGCAAGCACGTGGCAGGGCCACTCCACAACTGATTCTGGAATATGAGAAAGTTTGCAGTGTTTTGTTAGATGCAGTACCATCGACAGATGCAAAGCGTTGTTTGTGCGAGCCTTGCAAGCATGTTCCAGCAGGTAGCCGCCTGCTGCGTACCGAGAAGAAGGGAGAGAAGCTTTTGTGTGTTTTTTGGAATTTTTCACCCATGCGAAACCTTTGTCGCCTTGGCCAAGACTTTGTGGCACCCCTTTGACACAGCTGCACATATGCCTGACCACTTGCTGAAATGTTTACATGAGCACCTCACTATGTCACCAGTGGAAATTGTGCGGCTGCGTATACAGAGACTTAAGCTTTGGACCACCTGGGCAACAGAACTTGCAATAGTGGAAAAGGAGTACAAACAGAAGTGCGACCCCAGGGTCAAAGCTGTGCTCGGTGCCAAGCGTTTACTTCTAATGGAAAGGGTTGCAAAAAGTATCAACTGGCCAGACACCACGCTGTTTCAGGAGATGGCCCAA
This sequence comes from Cladocopium goreaui, assembly GCA_947184155.2. Classification (NCBI taxonomy): domain Eukaryota; class Dinophyceae; order Suessiales; family Symbiodiniaceae; genus Cladocopium; species Cladocopium goreaui. The sequence continues at coordinate 116,485 of CAMXCT020001539.1, forward strand.
GGTTTTCGTTTGGTGGGACAGGCGACGAAATCAAATGTTTTTCAATCTGGTATCAAAGCGGCTTCAATGAGTGAAGAGCAGTTGATGAAGGATGCCAAGTTTTTGAAGCCAGCGTTACTGGGAAAGATACGGGCGAGCTGTGGAGATGCCCACAGCAAGGAACTTTACGAGCTCACTGAAAGTGAAGCCTTTGATAAAGGTTGGCTGTCTGGTCCTTACACTGCGCTTGAGATGGACGAGCGCTTTTCTGGGCGATGGCTTCCTGTCAGGCGCTTTGCAGTCATCCAAAAGGAAAAGTTGAGGCCCATTGATGACTTGAAGGAAAACCGAGTGAACCAGACTTTCTCGTCAACGGAAAGGGCGTCACTGTATGCCCTGGACCACCTGGTATGGGTTTCAATTTTTCTTGCAAGACTGTATACAGTCGGTGGCGAGTTCAACTTTGAATTGGAGGATGGGACGCGATTGTCTGGGTTTGTTCACAAAGACTGGATAGAAGCGGGCGTTGATTTGAAGGTCACAGCCATGGACTTGAAATCGGCGTACAAACAACTTCCTCTCAGTCCATTAGATTCAGACAAAGCTGTTATTTCCTTGTGGAGCGAAGCGCACCAGGATGTGCGATGCTTCGAGTGTGCTACCCTCCCATTTGGAGCTTCAGCAAGCGTTCACAACTTCTTGAGGGTGAGTGCATTCCTGCAAGCCGCAGGGTGTGCGTTGGGGCTCTTGTGGACGAGTTATTTTGACGATTTCCCTATGGTATCCCATGCGATGCATACCACCTCTACGTTGGCCTGTGCCAAGGGTCTCATGTCTCTTTTTGGTTTCGTTTACTCGGAGGAGAAGCTGGCCCCCTTCGACTACACGGCTGAAATTCTTGGAGTCGTGGTTGACTTGAGCAAAGCGTCGCAGAGAAAGATTTCAATCTCCAACAAACCTTCCAGGGTGGAGGAATTGAACCTTGCTTTAAGGGATATCCTTGAGTCTGGCGTGGTGGTGCCTAACAAGCTACCTTCTGTCTTGGGAAAACTTCAATATGCAGACTCCCACGTGTGGGGGCGAGCTGGCAAGCTGGCCTTGGCTGACTTGAGAGAGCTTGGACACACGGCACCTACGGCCGTACGTTTGGGTGACACTCAGATCAAGGCATTCGAGATTCTTCAAGAAACCTGTACTGCTTTTTACAGATGGTGCCCTTGAGTACGACGCTGGAGAGCCTCATGCAACGATAGGTGCAGTTTGTCTTTTCCCTGATGGGAACCCTGAAGTTTTCGGCAGTGAAGTTCCAAGCGCAGTCTTGGACGTTTGGAGACAAGGTGGGAAGTCCCACGTTATTGGCTTGGTTGAACTCTATGCTTGCGTGGTGGCCTTGCGTCACTGGAAGAAGAGAGTCTCTTCCAGGAGGGTCATCATGTTCGTGGATAACTGGCCTGCATTGGACGTGCTCGTCAAAGGGACGTGACTGGCGCAAACTCTTGCTTGTGTTGGAAGACCCAGCCGAAGACTCTTTCCTTCTTTGGGTGGCGAGGGTTCCGTCGAGTTCCAATGTTGCTGATTTTCCAAGCCGAGGTTCTGTCTTGGAATTGGCCTTTCTAAGGCCGTTTACTTGCGTCAGCCCGAAATGCCCCATGTTAGGCACTGCTCTGTTTGATACCTTGGCTGAAGCAGACTTGGGCGAGAATCCGTTGTGAAAGATATGCCGGGATATGCAATCCCATCTTTCGTTTTCAAATGCGATGGAACAATCAATGATGCAATGCGATGTGGAAATCAATTTACGATTTCATTGGAGATCACCCTTGTCCGCCAACGAGAAGAAAACAGAGTTTGCCTCAGCTGTCGATCGTTCATGTTTTCCGACTGCACTATTTTAAGTTTGTTGGTTTTTGTTTAAGTTTGAGATGGTGTATGTTGTTCTCCCCCCATGCGTAGGATGCGAGAGCGTATGCGACGATGTATATGATTATATATATGTTTGGTATGCACGTTGTTTACATATATGTCTGTATGACGTATATATATATATATTTATGTGATGCACTGTAGGGACAAGGTCGTTTATAAGGTAGCAGTTAGACTTGTCTAATAGCTGTTTATAAACCTGACCTTGCAGCCTTCTTTAGAAGGCGTCCCCCCCCAAAAAAAATTTGCCTTGGGCATTTTCAGATGTCAACCTCAGTGACAATGCTGTTGCCTGAAACCAAATGCATGCTTCCTTTTAAAACAGTTTGACACGTTGAGTATATATATATATATTCACACTACATGCCATGCACGCATATGTACTGTGTATATTCTATGAATCATGTTCACCGGAACTCTCACTCTCAGAATGGGTTATGAATTTAATTCGTGTGGAATTTTACAACTCAAGATGCAGGGTTGGGTAGGGAGTGTCACCTTATGCATAGGTGTTTTTTTTCATGCCCACCCTCTGTACTTTGTACCCGCCCTCATTTGTATTTTTCACACATACCTTAACCCATGGGTGAGAATCCGTTGTGAAAGATATGCCGGGATATGCAATCCCATCTTTCGTTTTCAAATGCGATGGAACAATCAATGATGCAATGCGATGTGGAAATCAATTTACGATTTCATTGGAGATCACCCCGGGGTGAGAATCCGTTGTGAAAGATATGCCGGGATATGCAATCCCATCTTTCGTTTTCAAATGCGATGGAACAATCAATGATGCAATGCGATGTGGAAATCAATTTACGATTTCATTGGAGATCACTCCGGGGCGAGAATCCGTTGTGAAAGATATGCCGGGATATGCAATCCCATCTTTCGTTTTCAAATGCGATGGAACAATCAATGATGCAATGCGATGTGGAAATCAATTTACGATTTCATTGGAGATCACCCTTGTCCGCCAACGAGAAGAAAACAGAGTTTGCCTCAGCTGTCGATCGTTCATGTTTTCCGACTGCACTATTTTAAGTTTGTTGGTTTTTGTTTAAGTTTGAGATGGTGTATGTTGTTCTCCCCCCATGCGTAGGATGCGAGAGCGTATGCGACGATGTATATGATTATATATATGTTTGGTATGCACGTTGTTTACATATATGTCTGTATGACGTATATATATATATATTTATGTGATGCACTGTAGGGACAAGGTCGTTTATAAAAAAGACATATATTACATACTATGTAATTAAGAATATATATATTATATATATATCAAAGGAATCATATTCATCTTTCAACCTTCAATTTTTTGAATTTGTTGAAGCCAAAGTTCGTCAGTAGATTGGACGTTTGGTTTCTGACGGATGACCATCGTATGACTCATTGTTTACTACCCGATTGTATGGCATTTGATACCACATCATAAAACATACAAAATCAAACGAGCAAAATTGTAGCTCAATCTTCTAAGGCACATGTAGAATGCAGAGTTTCGGTTTCAACAGTTTGCCGTTTTGCAATTTGCAAGATGGATTTTGTGTTTGGTTTTGCTTGTCGCATTCAAATTTTCGTTTTTTTCTTTTTTCAAACCGCAAAAATACAAAATTATGAACGAACAAAATCCGTGAATCCAAGTTTATGATTCAAATTTGATGGCTGATGGCATGCGTGTTTGCCTTTCTTGTAAACAAGACTGTTTGAAATCTTGTAAATTCACAAATTGAAATCTGTAAGCTTGAATCCTGGGTCACCTTTGCGCTGGCTGGATTCAGAAAAAACAATGAGGGGAATGCATTTTTCTTTGCAGCAGCGGCTGGCTACGGGCAAAGCCCGTCCTTGTTTTGAGATGTAGGTGCTATAAGCACTTGTCACAGTGAACATATATCTCTTTCGCAGAAAATGAAATTGGAAAATGCGCTCCAACTTCTTTGTCAAAGCCTGGTGTAAAACAACATGAACAAAAAAATGCAAAATCAAACGCATGCAGCTGACTGCAGCGATAGTTGCCGAGCACTTGGAACCAATTTTAAAACAAATTCTTGTTTTTGTTGGTGTAGGAGCGCTAGGTTGCCAGTTTCCCCTTCGTTGGAAGGCAAAACCACATTGTTTTTCGCCAGCAAACTAGTTTTAGTTGAGATACGGCACATAAGACAATGGCATATCCTTGGCCATTAGCTCTGATGCTTGCCGAAGAATTTCAGAAAAATGCAGCACCAAGCCAATGGTCAGCAGCTGACCAACTACAGCCTTTTGCTATGTTAGAGAAAGCTGTTGAAGAAAAGAGGGTCTGGTCATCAGATGCTTTCTGATGTCTTGATCAAGACATGGCGATCCAAAACACAGGATTTCAGCCAGAAGATGGCTACTGAGGAAAAAACGGTTCTGGTCAGGAGCTGGCTACTGAGGAAGCATCGATTTTTGTGAGGAACTGGCTGCTGAGAAAAAATGTTTTTTGGCCAGTAGCTGGCTACTGTGGAAAAAGTGTTTTTGATGGGATTTGAAGAGTAGCTGGTCTATGAGAAACATGGATTTGGGAAAGTAGCTGGCTATCGAGGGAAATGATTGAGGAAACACCGATTTTGGTGAGTAGCTGGCTTTTCAGTAAAGGAATTTTGGTCAGCAGCTGGCTACTGAGGAAAAAAGGTTTTTGGTCAGTAGCTGTCTATTGAAAAACCGTGGATGTGGTCAGTAGCTGGACTGAAGAAATATGGGTTTTCGTCAGTAGCAGGCTACTGAGGAAACTGGACTTGGTCAGTACCTGGCTACTGAGGAAAAATGGATTTTGTTCAGTAGGTGGCTATTGAGAAAACGTGGGTTTTGGTGAGAAGATGGCTGCTGAAGAAACATAGTTTTTGGTCAGTAGCTGGCTACTGGGGAAAAAGAGGTTTGGGCTAGTAGCTGGCTAGCGAGGAACCATGGATTTGGTCAGCTGGCTGGCTGGCACTGAGGAAGCATGGGTTTTGGTAGGGATCTGGCTACTGACAAAAAATGGATTTGGTCAGCATGTGGCCAATGAGGAAGCATGGGTTTGAGCCAGTAGCTGGCTCGTGAAGAAAAGGGGTTTGGGTCAGTAGCTGGCTTCTGGGGAAAAATGGATTTTGGTCAAAAGCTGGCAATTGAGGAAAAATAGATTTCCATCTGGGGCTGGCTATTGAGGAAAAATGAATTTTGGTCAGTAGCGGGCTACTGAAGAAAAATTGATTTTGGTGAGTAGGTGGCTGTTGAGAAAGTGTGGGTTTTGGTGAGAAGTTGGCTGCTGAAGAAACATGAATTTTGGCCACTAGCTGGCTGCTGAGGAAAAAAGATTTTGATCAGGGGCTGGCTACTGAGAAAAAAATGTTTTTGGTCAGCTCAGGAAAAAAAGGTTTTAGTCAGTAGCTGGCTACTGCGGAGCCATGGATTTGGTCAGTAGCTGGCTACTGAGGAAGCATGGATTTTGGTAAGGAGCTGGCTACTGACAAAAAATGGATTTGGTCAGCATGTGGCCAATGAGGAAGCATGGGTTTGAGCCAGTAGCTGGCTCGTGAAGAAAAGGGGTTTGGGTCAGTAGCTGGCTTCTGGGGAAAAATGGATTTTGGTCAAAAGCTGGCAATTGAGGAAACATAGATTTCCATCTGGGGCTGGCTATTGAGGAAAAATGAATTTTGTTTAGTAGCGGGCTACTGAAGAAAAATTGATTTTGGTCAGTAGGTGGCTGTTGAGAAAGTGTGGTTTTTGGTGAAAAGTGTGCTGCTGAAGAAACATGAATTTTGGCCACTAGCTGGCTGCTGAGGGAAAAAAGGTTTGGATCCGTAGCTGGCTACTGAGGAACCATGGATTTGGTCAGTAGCTGGCTACTGAGGAAAAAGAGGTTTGGGTTAGTAGCTGGCTAGCGAGGAACCATGGATTTGGTCAGTAGCTGGCTACTGAGGAAGCATGGGTTTTGGTAAGGAGCTGGCTACTGACAAAAAATGGATTTGGTCAGAAGGTGGCCAATGAGGAAGCATGGGTTTGAGCCAGTAGCTGGCTCGTGAGGAAAAGGGGTTTGGGTCAGTAGCTGGCTTCTGGGGAAAAATGGATTTTGCTCAAAAGCTGGTAATTGAGGAAAAAAATTGATCAGGGGCTGGCTACTGAGGAAAAAAAATGTTTTTGGTCAGTAGCTGGCTACTGAGGAAAAAGAGGTTTGGGTTAGTAGCTGGCTAGCGAGGAACCATGGATTTGGTCAGTAGCTGGCTACTGAGGAAGCATGGGTTTTGGTAAGGAGCTGGCTACTGACAAAATATGGACTTGGTCAGCATGTGGCCAATGAGGAAGCATGGGTTTGAGCCAGTAGCTGGCTCGTGAGGAAAAGGGGTTTGGGTCAGTAGCTGGCTTCTGGGGAAAAATGGATTTTGCTCAAAAGCCGGTAGTTGAGGGAAAAAATTGATCAGGGGCTGGCTACTGAGGAAAAAAAAATGTTTTTGGTCAGTAGCCGGCTACTCAGGAAAAAAAGTTTTGGTCAGTAGCTGGCTACTGCGGAGCCATGGATTTGGTCAGTAGCTGGCTACTGAGGAAAAAGGAGGTTTGGTCAGTAGCTGGCTGCTGAAGAAAATTGGATTTTGGTCAGTGGCTTGCTGCTGAGGAAAAAAGTTGTCTTGGTGAGTAGCTGGCTACTAAGGAAAAAGAACTTTTGACCAGGATGTGGCTACTCAAGTCATGCAATGTCGGCATCAAGGTTAGGTTTGGGGCTACTCAAGAATGAGCTTGGCGAAAAAGAAAAGAAGTTAGACAAGGAAAGACGCGGGCAACCACATGTGATCCATGTTTCTCTTTGCTAAAGAATTGGGAAGGAAACACCATCATGTCAGATCAATGGATATTTTTTTCGCATGCCCAGGTCTGCGAAGATATCATTTTTTTGAGTTGCGTCATGACCAGGTCTGTGAGCAAAAACGTTTTTCTTTTGAACATATTTGGCGCTGTAGAGTTTCAGGCCAGCACTTGGAACGGTTTTGTTAAGTCCAGATTTCGTACAAATCGGATTTACGATGGCGGGTGCAGCATCTGCGCAATATTCTATCTAAAGGCCCGGCCTGCTCTTAGAATGCATGGAGAATGTTACCAACAAAGGGTTGGGCTGTGGAAAATGAATGCAAGATGAAAAGGACATGAAAGGAAATTGATGCAATTTTTTAAAAGCATGACAGGACATGAATGGCACATGACATGAGATTAAGATGCAATATGAAAGGACATGAATGGGTGCAAAGTGAGGGGTAACATGAAAGGAAGTGGATGCAAAACGTCAAGACAACTAAATGGAGGGCCATGAAAGGACATGGATGCAAACTGAAAAGAAAACGAAAGGAAACGGATGCAGCACGGAAGGAACATGAACGGAACTAAATGCCTAAATGCTGAGGTAATGGAAAGCGAAAGGAAATGGATGCAAAACATCTGCGGTATTCTAACTGCATCATGTACAGTCCGGAATCTTCCAATTCGACGTGTTAATATTCACATCGTGTTCTTTTCTATTCTACCCATTCCCCATAGCATCTGGAATTTTTGAAACCCCATCATGAAAAAATTGGAATATCAAAACTTTCAAGACTGCAATGATATTATATGTAGGTTAGATTTAATACAGCTGCCGGTGAAAGGAAAACCCGTTTCAACTGAAAGACTCTTGTGTCCTTGAAACCAACAAAGTTTGGATGATTGCTGGTGAAGCAATCATTTAGACCAATGAAGCCTGTTTCCCCAGCCTGTCGTGTATGCAGACGCGTAATTTTTATTGGGCCTTCAGCTAGGATTCATTGGATTTGCTGGTAGCACCGACGCATCTTATAACCCAAGCCCTTTCGGAACCCAGAGAATGGATTGAACCATCTGATGGAATTTCCTTGCTGGTTTGGACAATATCCAGCAGACATATAGCATGAAAAAGCTCCTAGGTTTGCTTCTATAGGTTTCCGTTTTCATCCCATCAGTTTTGGAAACCATTCAATTTGAGCAAACATGGTTGGGACTTGTGGCGAAGTCGGTTCACCAAGGTGGTCATAGCGGTAAGAACATTGATGGGAAACAACTCTTTTGTCCAAACGGACAAGTTTACTAGAGCCGATGGAACCCAATGGTAAAACCAGTCGCCACTCCATGTTACAATCAAATCCCCTTGGATTTCCAATATACAACCAAAGCTTAGACGGCTCGCAATAAATCCAGGGTTGCTACACCGACAATTTTTCTTCAGGTTTTAAAATGATTTTGCTGCACTTTTGTGCGCCCCCCTAGGCTTTTGAATCAATATCCATGGTATATTTCTTAAACCTGAAACCTTGCGAAGTCCCAATCTTGAGGCTTACCGGAGCATTTTTGGAACCATAGATAGATACCATGGAGGTTGAAGGCTAGCCAACAAACCCCTAGTGCAGACAAAAGACGATATACTAAATCTCTTGTGCTCGCCTGCCCTGTAGGAGTAGCGTGTGTAATATCGAGTTGTAGCTAGCCGACGCATCTTTAACGCGCATCGTACTTCATACATTGGCAGAAAAACCCAAAGGAGTTGACGTAAGGGTGCGCTAGTGCATACAGAGATCCCATTTTTGGAAGCATCAAACCAACGATGATGATACCTCCAGTGTAGGAAGCGTGGCGTATAACGTGTGCCTTTCTGTTTTTCAATCTTCAGCGCCCCGCTTGTTTTGAAATTTGACCGCCGCTTGCAAGGCACACCAAAATGGCTGAATTTGAAGCTTTATTAGGCCTCTCCAGCAGCCTGTTTTGAATGCAATCCCTCAAACAAAGTTTATTGACGAAAGTCTTAAACATGAGTTTGCCGTCAGCCTTTCAAAACTCTTATACCTTGATTTTGCCAGATTGCTCGTTCTCCCGGGCCGAGGTCCTGACAAGCTTTCAACTGACTATATTTTCATTGTATCTTACAGACATCTGAGATTTCGCACACACAGACTTCATCTGCATGACTTTCCCAAGACTTTCCCAAGAGATCGCGCGACAACGCGACAGACCTTCCCCATAAAACTTCACTCCTCAACAGAGTTAGGGCTTGCTTATCTAAGATAACAGAGAAACAAAGCCGATCTGAAAACGAATCTCCTCGATAAACCTCTGTAGAAGATTATTCAAGATCTCGCTCAAATATCGCGGCAAGAGTTGCGGCAAGAAACCTCAGGCAAATGCATTCTGAGGAGAGCTTAAAGAGAGATCTTCTGAAGAGAACTCGGTTACCCAGAGCTTTTCAGCAAACCATTAAACATTGTAAAAAAACTTCCTATAAGGGTTGAAATTTGGTGTGTGTGTGTGCAAGATTAGGCTGATACGGCTCACATAAAAGCTCCTAGTGCGGGATTGAGCCAAAAGTTGTTCAAAGAAAATTAGCACATGCCCCACCAATTCATGTGCATGTGAGTAAATCATTTTTTTCGGGCGCGTGAGTCACATCAGGTAGCCATGTTTTTGATACAAAAGCTTGAGACAGTTTGCTCGGGATTTGGGACCTCTGTATTACTGACCAAAGTTGGGTCTTTTGACCACTTCTTGGCTTCGCTTATTTGCTGATGTGTGTATCGGGTATGGTGGTATGTGAAGTATTGAATGTCTTCCCAGCTGCACCGGGTCCATGTCTTTTTTCACAATGGAACTTGAAACCAAGCGCTCAGTCATCAGAACCTTGTTGTTACTGACTAAACCTTTGTTTCTAGCCAAACTTTTGGCTTAAGCAAGGAGCTAGGTCAACCCCGCTGCAAGTCTTTCACGTTAACGGGTGAAGGACCATGAAAGATTTAGAACCTACATACATTTGGTCAGAAAGCAGTTTGGCTATTTCTGAAGCGAAACAAGCCACCTATGTGGCATCAACTCTTGCTTAAACTTGATGGTCTGAAATATAATATTGAATATATAATATGTTAAAATATGATATAATTTAATATTATTATTATTTTTTAAATACATAATATATAAAATATTCAAGATATAATATATAATAAAGAGTATGCAATATATACTATATATACTATGTAGTATTTAAACTATAACATATAATATTTGAAATATAGTATATAATTTGAAATATATATAATATATAATCAATATTTATGAAATATAAAATGTATAAAATGAAAAAATACAAACTATAACAAAAATATGTAGTATTTAATATTTAATAGATAATACATTATATGTATTAATATATGATTTATGATATTTAATGATTAATATATATACATGATACATATATATATACATAGTATATAATATATAATAAATTCCAATATAATATAAAATGATATAAGGTGATAAAAAATGTGATACACTTTTTAATATAATATAATCAAATAATATCATCAGATTTGAACATACAATGTAATATAGTAAAATATGACATAATATAATATAATGTAATATAATATGATAAAAAAAGATATAATATAATGCAATTTAATATAGTATATATTATATATTATATATAATATATAATATATAAAATATACTATATAATATATAATATTTAATATATAGCATATATAGCATATTCAATATTTTACATAATATATGATATATGCTCATTGATTTATGATATATAATATAAATGATTTTTACTGTACAATATATAATAAAAGGTAAAGTATACTGTAATAAAATGTTTACTATAATGTAATGTAAAATGATTCATATATGGTTCGGCCTATAATATAAAATGATAAAATATTTAGTACACTTTAAGATAATATATTATCATATGGTATGATTTATTCTAGTATAAAATAGATTTTTAACAGATATAATATATATCAAGATTTAAAATTGGATGCACATATGATATAGCATATATATAATACAAATTTTAAAATAGTATATGCAATATATATAGAAAAATAAACTATAATATAATAAAAAACAATATAATATATATATATATACCAAAAAATACTATTTAATATATAATATATGATATTTAATATATAATATATAAGATATTATATATTTTATATGATATAATATCAATAGAAAATATAATAGATAATATATATTATTTAATACATAATATAAATCTATACAATATAATTTATATATATAGAAAATAAAGTATATATTAGTATGTAGTATGATAATACATATATAGAGTATGTTATATAATACATATATATAATGAAATATAATGTAATATTTTCAAATATAGAATAATTAAAGCACATATTTGATATAACACAAATACATGAGAATATATAAATGGTAATATTTAAATATATTAACTACTATTTAATATAAATGATATAACATCTGATATTTATTATATGATATATAGTATTTAATACATTTAATATACGGTTTATATGATACAATATATAAAAGAATACGTACATATATAAAAATATGATATATATATATATATGATATATATAATATACTGTATGACGTGTATGTATAATACAAATTATATATAATATTATATATATAATATTATTTTTAATATTATATATAATATTATATTTTATATAATATATAATATTTTATTTAATATTAAATATATCATTATATATTGAATTATTTTATAATTGTAAATTATATATATATGAAATATATGTCTATGTGTATATATATATATTATGTATATTATATATACATGTTTTATTTTATATATAATATAATTACAATATGTATATATAATATATATGACATATGTATATTATTATTTTTACACATATCATATCATGAATGTATCATGATTTTGATGAACCTTTTATTAATGCCATTGGAAATGTAGGCGCTACGATGGAATTCATGTCAAGCCTATCACTCGATATCATAGCAATTTGACGAAGCAATTCTCGCGCGGGGGTTCCTGTGAAAAGCCAGCATATCTACGATTCATTAAAGGAACTGACCAGGGGACACTTCTATTTCAAGCTTATCTCTACGTACCCAACTTATCTCACTTATCTAACTGCCCAAGTCTATATCTATCAAACTTATCAGACTTATCTCTGTCAAGCTTATTGTTGAAATTCGTTTGTCCACCTTTCGGAAGTTTTACCTCTGCTCCCCTTTCACGTTTCTCTAACTTATCCCTGTCAAACGTATTTCTGTCCAAATTAGGTCTAGCAAAACTATTTCCTCCAACTTTTCTCTATCTGCTTTCTCATCTAACCAATCTCTCTCAAATATCTCTGAACTTAACCAGGCTTTTCTTATTTTTTTCTCTATCCAACCTTCCGCACAGTGATGTGGGAAATGAATAGTGGCCGTTGCCTCTCTATAGACGGGCTTGCTGTCTTGCGTGCTCGGTCGCCACGGGATGCTGCAGGACGCCGTACTCGTTTGCCACAGCGCGTGCTTCACACAAACTAAATCCTTGCCAAACTGCTGAAGGTATAGTACAGAATTGTACAGAATTGACTGTGAACCTGTAGCAATCAAAAGCAACAGAAACAATAGATGTCCATGTGCTGACTTGAAGGGACACATCATTTCGGGGAGCAAGGTTGCCGTTCTTGCCGTTGGATTGCAAACATTGGATTGCAAAACATATTCTATGAGGCATCTGGGCAATGAGCATTCACAATATTCACATCAAGGTACATTGGTCGCTTGTGACCCTATTCACTGTTTCTACGTTTTGAACCAAAAAAATAGGGTCACAAGTGACCAAGTGTGCTTGGAGTCCCACGCCTGTCACATAAAGTTGGTGTGTCCCCTGTGTGGTCGCTTGTGACCCTATTCGTGCCCGAAGTATCATTTTTGAAGGAAGTATCGCAGAAAAGCTTGTTTTTTGAGTTTCGAAGCTTCATTTTTGAAGGAAGTATCGCAGAAAAGCTTCGTTTTTGAGTTTCGAAGCTTCATTTTTGAAGGAAGTATCGCAGAAAAGCTTCGTTTTAGAGCTTCGAAGCTCCATTTTTGAAGGAAGTCTCGCAGAAAAGCTTGGTTTTTGAGTTTCGAAGCTTCATTTTTGAAGGAAGTCTCGCAGCTTCGTTTTAGAGTTTCGAAGCTCCAGTTTTGAAGGAAGTCTTGCAGAAAAGCTTGGTTTTTGAGTTTCGAAGCTCCATTTTTGAAGGAAGTATCGCAGAAAAGCTTGGTTTTTGAGTTTCGAAGCTTCATTTTTGAAGGAAGTCTCGCAGCTTCGTTTTAGAGTTTTGCGAAGCCTCCAGTTTTAAGGAAGTCTTGCAGAAAAGCTTGGTTTTTGAGTTTCGAAGCTCCATTTTTGAAGGAAGTATCGCAGAAAAGCTTGGTTTTTGAGTTTCGAAGCTTCATTTTTGAAGGAAGTCTCGCACAAAAGCTTCGTTTTTGAGTTTCGAAGCTTCATTTTTCAAGGAAGTCTCGCAGAAAAGCTTGGTTTTTAGAGCTTCGAAGCGCCATGTTATCTATCTAATTATCTATGTATCTATGTATCTATGTATCTATGTATCTATGTATCTATCTATCTATCTATCTATCTATCCACCCATCTATCTATCTATTTATCTATCTATCTATCTATCTATCTGTCTATCTATCTATCTATCTATGTATCTATGTATCTATGTATCTATGTATCTATCTATCTATCTATCTATCTAAGTTTAAATAAAGAAGTATAATGGAGACAATGGTTTCGTGGAACGCAGGGGGGGGAAGTTTAAATAAAGAAGTAGACTGGAGACAATGGTTTAGTGGAACGCAGGGGGGGGAAAAGTTTAAATAAAGAAGTAGAATGGAGTCCATGGTATAGTGGGACGCAGTGGGGGAAGTTTAAACAAAGACGTAGAAGAAACATGTTGTTGTACCGCGGGGGGGGTAAGTTAATAAAGAAGTAGAATGGAGACAATGGTTTAGTGGAACGCAGGGGGGGGAAGTTTAAATAAAGAAGTAGAACGGAGACCATGGTCTAGTGGAACGCAGGGGGGGGAAGTTTAAATAAAGAAGTAGAATGGAGACCATGGTTTAGTGGAATGCAGGGGTGGAAGTTTAAATAAAGAAGTAGACTGGAGACCATGGTTTAGTGGAACGCAGGGGGGGGCAGTTTAAATAAGTAGAATGGAGACAATGGTTTAGTGGAACGCGGGGGGGGGGAAGTTTAAATAAAGAAGTAAAATGGAGACAATGGTTTGGTGGAACGCAGGGGGGAGGAAGTTTAAATAAAGAAGTAGAATGGAGACCATGGTTTAGTGGAACGCAGGGGGGGAAGTTTAAATAAAGAAGTCGAATGGAGACAATGGTTTGGTGGAATGCAGGGGAAGGGAAGTTTAAATAAAGAAGTAATTTGGAGGCCATGGTTTAGTGGAACGCAGGGGTGATGAAATTTAAATAAAGAAGTCGAATGGAGACCATGGTTTAGTGGACCGCAGGGGGGGGGAAGTTTACAAAAAAAGTAGAATGGAGACCATTGTATGGTGGAACGCAGGGGGGGAGTTGTAACTAAAGGGATAGGGTCGCAGGTGACCGGATAATAGGGTCGCAAGTGACCGGGTAGAATAGGGTCACAAGTGACCGGATAATAGGGTCACAAGTGACCATGGTACCCTCCATTAGTGTCTGTCCCAGAACCAGACCTCGCCAAGTTGAGGAAAGCGGGACAGTCCCCGAGCTTGAGTTCACTGTGATTGCAACTGATTCGCCCACAACAGCCCCCAGGGCATCCAGCTCCACTACGGCTGCGCTTGACTCGACGACAACAGCCCCCAGGGCATCCAGCTCCTCTACGGCTGCGCTTGACTCGTCGACAACAGCCCCCAGGGCATCCAGCTCCACTACGGCTGCGCTTGACTCGTCAACAACAGCCCCGAGGGCATCCAGCTCCACTACGGCTGCGCTTGACTCGACGACAACAGCCCCCAGGGCATCCAGCTCCTCTACGGCTGCGCTTGACTCGACGACAACAGCCCCCAGGGCATCCAGCTCCACTACGGCTGCGCTTGACTCGACGACAACAGACCCCAGGGCATCCAGCTCCACTACGGCTGCGCTTGACTCGACGACAACAGACCCCAGGGCATCCAGCTCCACTACGGCTGCGCTTGACTCGTCGACAACAGCCCCCAGGGCATCCAGCTCCACTACGGCTGCGCTTGACTCGACGACAACAGCCCCCAGGGCATCCAGCTCCTCTACGGCTGCGCTTGACTCGTCGACAACAGCCCCCAGGGCATCCAGCTCCACTACGGCTGCGCTTGACTCGTCAACAACAGCCTCGAGGGCATCCAGCTCCACTACGGCTGCGCTTGACTCGACGACAACAGCCCCCAGGGCATCCAGCTCCTCTACGGCTGCGCTTGACTCGACGACAACAGCCCCCAGGGCATCCAGCTCCACTACGGCTGCGCTTGACTCGACGACAACAGCCCCCAGGGCATCCAGCTCCTCTACGGCTGCGCTTGACTCGACGACAACAGCCCCCAGGGCATCCAGCTCCACTACGGCTGCGCTTGACTCGTCGACAACCAGCAGCAGCAGCAGCACCACCACCCGTGACTTGTCTTGAAAAACTCACACGACGGCCAGTGCGGCCGGCTTGACCTTCGAAACAAATTTGCCCCACACAGATTGTTTTCCTGGGACAGCTAGAGAGTTCGTTTAGCGGGACATCCTTGGTGTAACTTGGACTTCCTCCAACATAAGGTCAGATATGGACTTGCTCCGAACCACAAATAAATGATGGTTCGATTGGAGAAAATGACAAGGTTTCCAGCCAAAGTTACCAAGGGCAGTGTCCAAGTACACTTCGCAGTCAGTATTACCATGCAAGGTTTCCAATGGTCAAACGAGATTCCAAAAAGTGACTTTTGCAAGCAATACATGTTTGCTCAAAATATCTGTGAAAGACAACCGGAATGTTTCCTTTCTTGCTTAATTTAACCAAACTTGGGTTTCTGGGTTCTAAAAAGGTAAGTGTATGATGATCGTTTTTCACAGGGACGCACATAGTTTTTTTTTTGCCTCCCTAGTGGACCACAAAGATTTGTACAAAGACTCAGGCCGAATATGTGTTTTTTTTCACCAGGAAACCCCTGCTTCACATCCACCAGGCACGACTCCTACAACTTCTACAACCACCACGATTTTTGAGTCTTGGTTGTGAACGATTCCGGAGCCCCGCAGATTGGAATTGTGGCCGAAATGGATGTTTGAGATGGGCCACAGGACGAACATACAAAAAACACTTTGACATTCCTTTTTCGCAGATCCATGTGGATTTATTTTGGCTGTCAAAAATCATCAATCTCTCACTGCATCAGGTTTGGCAATTATAGTATCAACCATGACATCAAGCACACACCAGATGCCTTGAAATAAAGTCAGATGGAAGGCGCCAACTCTCCAAATTCAGGAATGAAATTCGGATGAACTGGAGGTTCCTCCCGAATTCCCAAAATTCTCGAACTGGAATCATACTGGAATGGAATCCATATTATCCCCATTATTTTCTCAAAAAAAGGGCTAAGTCTTCGCTGTTGTGGACCGAGGCGTGTGCAGGAATCAAATCCGTGCAGATCCCAGTGGAGCCCCCCCAGGCGACCATACAATGGGGGTGCTTAATACGAACGGACGGGACAAGTAAGACTCAAAAAAGTTAAAAAAGTGACAAGATTTGGGATTGGCCATGATTGGCCCCCATTTTTTGCGATTTTTTGAGCCAACCCTCATATGAAGTCCGAATGGATATTGCTGGGAAGTTGTCTTCTCGGTGCTCTGACAGAATCGCATTGCTTTAGACTATCATTATTTGTTTACCCTTCCCTTTCAGAAACGATTCTCAAACTGGAGAAGCTCTAGAAGATAGGTGTTTTAGCTGGTCGTTTTCCGCTGTTTTAGCAGTGTATTGAAACATGCAACAGATTGGCTGCCCGCGTGATTCAGTTTGGCACTGTCAAAGGACAGGTCTTGTCAAGAAACGATAAGGTACTGTAGCCCAAAAATCCAATGGTTCATCATGATTTTCTCAGAAAAAAACCATGATTTGCTTTCGTTGTGCGTCCCTTCAAGTTCGCTCAGGTCTTCTT
Source organism: Cladocopium goreaui (assembly GCA_947184155.2). Classification (NCBI taxonomy): domain Eukaryota; class Dinophyceae; order Suessiales; family Symbiodiniaceae; genus Cladocopium; species Cladocopium goreaui. Next base: position 133,365 of record CAMXCT020001539.1, read on the forward strand.
TAGCTTAAAAATGGTTTGTATTTGTTTGTATATACATATCATTACATATCCATCAATCTGAATATTTGGCTTCCATCTGACATCCATTACTTAGGATCGTTCAAGCGTTGACCATGTGCAACGTAGCTCCCCATACCTTCGACCGCACTTCGCAGGTCGGACCTCCATATGTATATGAGTTCGGGCCAGACCCTCGTCTCTTGTCAAAGGGTCTCTCATTGTCTGTGGACGCTTTGGTGCCTTGGCCGGATTGGAATTCCCTCAGGAAGCTTGTGGGTGTATAGAACCAAAGATATATAATTGTTACACAAATTACACAAAGGTGTCAGGAATTGGCGAAATTCCTTTGTACATTGTGCAAAGCGTAAAATGGGCGTCGTGTGATCCTCGATTCCCTTTTCCAGTCGTCTGAGCCCGTGCTCTCCGATGCAATGCCGACGGTCTGGATAATGATTCCGTAGACACATTTTGGAATTATGAACCGAAGCCAGTCGCAATTGGTGCTTCGATTCCCGAAGGACAGTCCAGTGGTGACTCTTAGCACAAACAAGCGCCAACATACAACAACCACGCGAATTGTGCGCTTGGATCAGATTTAAGCGAAATGGAAGAAAACCACGACAAGCGTGTCAGTTTCATTCAATGTCAAGGAGTTTATCAAGGCATGTTCTAGGTTGTTTTCTATTCTTGGCAATCACTCTACTCCACGTCTCTGTGTATACATCAATGAGATCAGCAATGACAAACATGTCAAACATCCTTCTTTGTTTTACGAGTCCTTCCCTTTCGGGGGAGGCCTCCTGCCTTCTCATTGAACTTAGAGATCTTAGTGGGTAGAGCCTGGTGGATGATCTTAGAGGATTGGCAGAGCAAGACATTTTGACCTGCGGAGTAACCATGGGAAGTCGCCCGGGTTGTGGGCCCAAATGGTGGGTGTCGGAAATTCTATGAATGCGGTTGTTCCAACACATTCCAACACCTAAGATCTTGATAATATCTTGATATTTACTAGAATAACTTTTGGGCACTCCGAGCTTCAAACCTGCATCGCGCATGCTTCACACAGCGCCGGCCCAAGGTTTGCGCAAGGGAAATGGATGGGAATTGTAGGTTTCGCACCAGAAATGGGCTCGAAAACATGCAAACCCAAACTCATGCACGACTATCGTCGAGCAAGATACACGTACGGTTTTCCCCAAACCAGCCCAAAGGCTATTTTCTCGTAAAGGAATTTGGAACAACCCCAGCTGTCACACAAAAAGCCTCGATCAATCCAGCGGTGTGAGTTGAGAAAGTTGAAGCCATGGGACTGGCCCCCGGCAACAATGCCATGTTGGTTTCTTAATGTTTCTTAGATTTTATTTACCAACAGAAAGGAGTGGACATTTGGACATCTAGAATAGGTAAATAGCGTTGCTAATAGCGTTGCTAATAGCGTTGCTAATTGCGTTGCTAATCATGACAATCAGGAATCCCAATAGGGGGACCATGTCTGCTGGCTAGTTGATTGTGTTGTCAATGTGTTGTCAATGTGTTGTCAATGTGTTGTCAATGTGTTGTCAATGTGTTGTCAATGTGTTCTCTTTAGAGAAGAACTCACTCAACGACAATCTCGGATAGGAAATGAATAAACTTGCCTGAGGGTTTTGATTCTACAGCAAAAGAAATTGATCCAGACAATCCAAACTTTCGACCTAGAGATCGCCTTGTCCAATCTTCTTGGGTGGTATCCTGCTTTCTTCATTTAACACAGCCTTCCGATTTGCTCGGCAGGCTCGACAGGACCCGGTCAACACCAGCATTCCTTTCACGGTGGATATCCCTTGTTGCTTTGCATTTGGCCCGCCATACCTCCAAAGATGGGGCATCGGGGAAACTTGTAAAGTCAATGACCAATGCAGACCAATAGAATAGTCTAGGTTGAATGGTACTTCGATACGTCTAGGCTTCCTTTTTGAGGCAACTCACTGATGCTTTACAGGTTGACCCTCTGCTTAGTCTTGTGCCATGAGCCACGGATCCCAATTCCGTTTCAGTGCGATGGAACAAGATGGAACAAGCCAAGTCGGGTTAGTCTCACCAGATAAATTAAAGCAAATATATTACACAGACTTGCACATACGCACACACTTGGATACACCCTGAAGGGAGAGGATGAAATGAGATGAAATGAAATCATGTCATGTTATGTTACCAGGTCATGTCGGCAAGGGTGGTTTATGGCTTAGCCACCTAGCCATGTCCGAAGTTAGAAATTCGCAGGTATACAGCTCTCATCATTGGCCTCTTCGTTGGCCATCCACTCATGATGAGAGGGATGGTGGCCCTGTGCTGATACCCTTTGATTCAGGGCTTTCCACGCACAGCAAGCCGCTTGGGCACGATTTTGCGAACCAGAAAAATGGTCCTCAATGTAGTGTGCTGTTTTCCACGGTGTTGTGTCGTGACATGGAACATGGTGCTCAAATGTCTGTGACGTTGTGTTGCTTGCTCCAACAAAAAACCAAGGGAAGTTTCACGGCGTTCAGAAGAAGGCGGACAAAAGCAAACCTCTGCATCAGAATTTCCGGCTGTTCAGCAAGCAACCAACGACCGGCAAAAAGGCTGGTAACGGAATGGTCCTGTTTCTCTCAGTGCTTGGTTGTGACATGACTGCTAGGTCATCGTGGATGACACGTTGAAAACTGGGGATGAAAAATCTGTATACTGGCGAATTCTGAACATGTAATCTGGCGATTTCTGAAAGACTCTGCTTCTGCTGGAGAATTCCGGTAGGCGACGTCTGGATGCTTGTGCGGAATCTGCTTCTGGCAACATGATGTCTGGGAAATTTTGAAAGTAATCTGGTATCCCCGGTGGACGCACCACCAAGCTTCCCCGGCACTTTATCAGAGATCCGGGTGCATGAAAGACACACTTGGATACACCCTGAAGGGAGAGGATGAAATGAGTTGAAATGAAATCATGTCATGTTATGTTACCAGGTCATGTCGGCAAGGGTGGTTTATGGCTTAGCCACCTAGCCATGTCCGAAGTTAGAAATTCGCAGGTACGTTTACAGCTCTCATCATTGGCCTCTTCGTTGGCCATCCACTCATGATGAGAGGGATGGCCCTGTGCTGATACCCTTTGATTCAGGGCTTTCCACGCACACATCCATTAGACACACATCCATTCATGGCATTACATGACATTACATTAGATTACATCAGATCGCATGAGATTACAACCTTACCTGACGTGACCTTCCATCCGTTGCATTCTCTTATGTTACGTCACATTATATCATGTCACACTACGTTGCATTACATTGCATCGCATCACATTGCAATACATTACATACATTATATACAGTACGTACCAGAAGTACCAGACGTACCAGACCAGGCAGACCAGACAGACGACAGGGCAGGACAGACAGACCGCAGGATGAATGGGGGAGGATGGGGACGGACGGACAGACATACACACAACACCCCTTTTTCTTTTCAGATATCCTTAGTCCTCGAAGCTTTCATCCCTTGGTATATCTTGTTTGTCTCAGTTTCACTCTGTTTCTTAGGTGAGACCTGACATTAATAACCATTAATAAGGGTATCAGTTTGATCAGCTTGATCTGCCACGGATCACGTCGTGTGCGCTTGTGATTTCTCCATCCCATCACCGCCATCAAATGCCATCCTCAGGTTGCATCGGTGGCGCAATTGATGTACTGCTTGTGATTAACGATGGTTTGCACTGGAAAGGAATTGATTCGCATCTTCGGCTCTTTGTGGCAAATGGTGTCACTCTGGAAATTCCTGTGGTGGCACGAGATTCGTCGGGTGCTCCAATTCTGATTTATTCTGGCCGTCTAGATGCAGCTCGGATTTATATGCTAGCAACTTTTCGTTGAAGGTTCCCCGCTCCCTGCCAGACGAAACCAAATTTATATACTCCAAATTAAGGATGACAGAAAAAACAAGACACTGCTGAGAGCGGATGGTAGAATATTGATGCCCTTTTGTAGCCAATGTGGAGCCAATGAGGAGCCAATGTGGTTGGGGGACAATATATGAACGGAAACCCACGGGCTTTGATAGGTAGTTTTGGGGATCCTGGGGAAAGAGAATGAAAGAGATGTAACGGTTGTTGTTGATACAATAAAACATGAAACATAGCTAGCCTCCTCCTGCATGAGTCACTTGAGTGTGTCAATACATTGAACGTGCTCTTGCTCTGTATGGTATGTTTACCAACTTTTACTCCTCCTGCATTTCATATGGCATATTTTAAAGCAACAAATTCAATCATGGGTTGCATATGGTTGCATGATAAACTCACGTTTTCCTGTTTTTTTTAAACCAATATGGCCAAGGAAGATTCTCCAAACACACTGATAAGCAAAAATGACCGCCAATCGACATGTTGAGAGTATAACAGGCAACCGGTGGTGAAACCGGGATTTTTTTCTGGTTGCAATTTGGCAAATTACCTAGCATTCTAATGTGGAACATTAACGCACTGCTACTGGAAGCTGGAGCCAAAGGAAACCATAAACTCAGTTGACCCAAAACAACTCCAACTTGAATTCCGGTGTGAAAATTGCACAAATTGCTGCTTCTATAAAAACCTAATTGCAAAACATCTTACATCTGCGATTCTTGCAATATTCTCTAGCTAGTGTGAGGGGTCCAATGCAAATCTTCAGGGCCAGCCAGTGGGTTGCATATATTCAGAAAACATATACCTAAACACTGAACATGAACACACCCTTTTAGCTGCTGGGACGTTGGGGTACTGAACAAAACAGACTCAGTGAACCTCAAAACAGCCCCAACCCAAGAATTGGAGAAATCACATCACTTTTATATAAATAGAAAATAGATACATTAATAAACAACAATAGGCTGTGAATGACGAAAACTTGTGGCGAGCTCGGCACTTGTAACCGGCTTTGATCCTGTGGTCAGTTCGGTTAGCCTCGATGCTCATCACTAATCGTTGGTCATGATCATCCCATGTGACTCAGTGGCATTATGATCATGATGTATCATGATTATCCTCATCCTCCTCATCCTATGTTATGTTTGTTGTTTGGCTGCGGTGTTCGAACAAGTGCGAGCTTAAAGGGTACACACACACACACGAGATAGACAGAACGCATAAACATGCAGACTCCATCCAATTCCGACCCAGTCCATAAAGTTGGCATTCTGGCCCAGGCACATCGTTTTTCTTTACCCTTTTGGGCTTCCATTTTGGGGCCATTTGTCTGCACCATGTTTATTGTCCCCAATTGAATCTACTTTTTTTCCCTTCGACCGAAGTCACACGCGCCAACTGTCTCGGCTTCCATTTCAGATGCATTGTTTTGATCGCACCGAAACGGTGATACATTTCGACCTTGCCATGAACGTTGAGCTACCCGACCCTATTTACCCCTTTTTCAAACACTGTTTGAGACAGCTTGAAATATGCCATGTCACCCTGTTTGTCCAACCGGAACATGGACGAAGACGGACCACAAGCCGGCTGCCCCGGGCAGCAAAAAAGGAGCGACCATGTGACTCTGCAACAACATTTCGCCACCATCCAACAAGGATTTACCAAATTTCCAAGCAAACTTACCATATTGGATATTAACACGCCATGCATATATCAGCCAGCTTTCGTACCCTGCCACCGTGGCCTCAAGTCGTTTTTTTTTTCATTTTTGCAATATTCTCCAGCTACTGAAAGGGGTCCAATGCCAATCTTCGGGGCCAGCAAGAGGGTTGCACATATTCACAGAGAATGTACGACGCAAGCACAGAACATGAGCATTGTTTGGTGCCATCGAATTTGGCTGCTGGGACGTTGCGGTACTGAACAAAACAGACACAGTGAAACTCAATACAGCCCCAACCTGGATTTCAGCCCAAAGCTTGCACACATGAGCGTTTTGCAAAGACCTCATATGCAAAGGAGGTACGTTGCAAATTGGATTTTGCAGTATTCTTCAGGTAGGTGGGGGGCCCAATGCAAATCCTTGGGGACCGCCGACCGGGGCTGCGCATATTCACTTATCGCGTCCATGGCAGAAAGACCTGAGCGATGGGAAAGGGGAGTACGGCAGCAAAATGGCGGAAAAAATAGATGATTCCCTAAGGACATTGCTAAAATGAAATCGGTGAGAAACCATTTTGACCCACCAAAAACGCAACCGGGCACTTCGGAAAACTGCCAAGGAGGTACCCGAGGTACCGAGGTTGACCGTCGTTCAAATGAGTTTGGGGGAAAAAAGCAAGGTCCGTTCGTCGAAACATCTGGCCTTTTTCCATGCATTTCCTCAAAAGTTGCGTTGACTTTCGGCGAGCGCAGGGAATATATAGGTTGTATATACTTTTTTCCTGGCGAGTTCCATGATGAATTTAGCAATTGAACTTCAGGATTTTAGGATTGACGATCTTGGGATTTAGGGTTCAAGTTTTGTTGCCATCTACAATCTCTGCCAGGATTCCACTCTGCTGGGTAGCTCCTTAGAAGACCTACAACTCTCTTTGATCATCGAGACCAGCAAATTCGCCCAAATTGAAGACTGCTGCGGAGCCCCAAAGCTGGATGTGATAGTCAAGAACCTGGGACTGCAACCGTGCCGCTTTTTTCTGTGCTTTTGGGGGAATCTTTGAAGATTTTGTTTTGCAACAGGAATATCCTGTTGATATACCTGACAGATCCTGACAGATACTTGGGCATTTTCGTTGGACTTCAACCTTTGTATATGTATATATATATATATATATTTCAGCTGTTTTGGAACCACTGGTCTCTGAAGTTTTGTAATTGAACAGTTGCGATCTTTTGGGACTGCACAAAACCTTGGTTTTAAATGTGGTCAACATTCCAACAACACCTGGTCCGGCTCGAAGTCAGGGATTGTACATCGACTTCGACGACTTCGACGACTTCCACAGGCCCTTTTTCCACGGTATGTTTGGAAACGGGGTATACCCCCGACCCAAATAGTTTTAAATGATGAAAAAACAATGGGATTTTTGGGTAGCTTGTTTTTGGACAAACCCATGTATATAGTCCAGCAGAAGCATTCAAAGCTTCGGGGTCACGTCTCGACCGAACATTCGGACTCTTCGCCAAATCGTCCCCTCATCAACAGGCAATTATCACTCGTGCCTGCGACACGATGGTTTCCAGGCAAACTGAATAGGCAAGTTCCCAGCAATCAAGATAAACAGATGAAAACAGTGCAGTCCTTGTCAGTGAACTTCCTGCTGGATGGGATGATTCATGATTTGCATATTCTTTGCATGCTTTACTTTGCATTCATTCTGCATGCGCATTCGCATTTCGACTTCCTCATCCTTTGAAACTATATTGAACAATTCATTCCTTGCACGTTCAAAAAACAGCGTACCTGACTTCATAGCGCAAAGTAAGATTAGCGTCAGATTAGAATATAGCCTGAAATTCTAGAAATCAATGCATGCAAACCACCCAATGAACAAAGCGGGCTTGAATGATTTCTGGGTTTACTTCATTGGACATGACCTCAGGGTACTGTACAGTAACTTGGTCATACTTGGTCCATGGTTCGGATCTCCGGGGTTCCGCCAATCGTCAAACAATTCAGGGAGATCTGGATACGTGAGCATGGATACGTCTGCCTTTTAACGATAAACCTCAAAATTTATGCATTCAAAACAATGCCATTTTCGTTGACAAATGCCTGTTTTTTTGTTTTTCGGAACTTGGGCCTTTTGCTTACAAACAAGAAGGGATGTAGCATTTGGCGTAGCTACATCTTTGTGCAGAGCGGAATGATGGAAACCCGTTCTATCCGGTTCAGTTCATGGTTCCGGCCAGAACTCCCCTTATCTGTAGTATTTCAAAGGTTTTTAGATTTCATTTATATACATGTTGTTGGACCAATTTTGGAATTGGTTGTGGGCGCACTCTTGTGGTATACGATGACTGGCTTGATATGCCTTCCAGGTATCCATTGCCACACGTTTGAACAATGGTTCACTTTGGTTTCACTTTGGTCTACGAAGTGTCCATGGCATGGGGAGTCCATGGTATGTGACCTTCCAATGGCATACGATGCTACTGAACCACCCGGGATCACGATGCAAATTCAATCCATATGCCCCGGTATGCGGCGCATGCGGAGATGATTTCTGCCCACAGGTCCTACAGCTACCTCAACAACTACCACAACAACTCCCTTCGAGCCTAGGCTGCAAGGCCTTGTCCCAGCTGCTGATAGGATAGGATCCCACATATTCACGCATAGAGCTCCACCATTTTCAGGTGAAATCGAAAACCAGTTCAAAAGTCAGGAGTTTTCCTTCGTATCCAGTGTAATTCTAGAAGCCATATGCCATTGCCCATGAACCATTGATTTGTAGCACATAGTGACATAGATATCACTCATTTTACATTCCACAATAGGTCAGACAGGTGCCATCTGAATCATCCTAGTGACGCAGTGAAAGCTGGAAGTGTTCCAGTGGGCCAACCGCGGAGGATTGTAACATCCGCATTTTCCAGGGAACCGTGGAAGGCCCATTCCAGGCTGGACAGTGCGGGGTTGGGCATGGGGATTTTTGTCCACACACTCAGATTTGTTGCTTTTGGAATTTCTTGGTGGGGGAAGCAACATCAACAGGACATACTTTGGAGTGTGAGGTTATGGTCCGTGGGGAAGGAGACATAAGTGACGATTTGTCTAGTCGCTTCCACTGTGCAAAGAAACAATTCCATACAAAAGTCTCTATCAACAGAGAAGATTGGCAGGTCTTTGTTTTCTCAGTCAAACCAAGCTCCCCAGCAGATAGGTTTCTAAAGATGGAGAGTGCATGTATAGACTCTACCGAGCCCATTTTCACAATCATTTCATTGCATTTTGCCTCCCAGCCCATGATCACAAGAACGCTATGGTACCGCTGCATCGTTCCACATCTAGAAACCATCAAACTGCAGTTCCAATTCAGTGCTGATTGTTTCTGATTATGACCCGAGCATATCCGCGTCGCAAGATGCCGCAAGAGCAGACCCGCGTGCGCCAGATGCGGAAAAGCACAGCTCTTTGACAAGTGACCACCTTGGTGAAACACAACATGTCACTCGCGACCTACCATTTCACCGCACGTGACGCAACACCCTTGACGCAGCCATTCCAATGTCAACCTCCCGGCAAACCTTGCCACCGTAGAACTGGGAATGCAACAACTTCACCCGCACCATTTCATGCCATTTTGGCTGCCATGCCTCACAAAACACAACGGCGTACTACTGACTCCACGCAGGGTATTTCCAACCATGACCGGAGCATATCCGCTGCCACACCAGAACCCCCCCTTGCTGACCCGCCACATGAACCACGCATTGCAAAATTATCACGACATATCCCGCTCGCTACAATCTCATGATCTAAGACTTGTCTTCTGACCTAGTGATCTCTTGGTCTATTCACCTGATCCACATCCACGCTACGAACCTATTGATCTACAGCTTTATGATCTTGCGATATCCTCTCCGTCTGATTGTACTGCAGCTCTACACTGTAAACTATTTCAATCGCTTGTTGCTTGCAGGTTTCTCCTAAACATGACATGAAATCTGAATGGTTCAACCATTCTGACTGTTTCTTTTTCTCCAATGAAAGTTCGGTAGAACCGCCTGGTCAAGGGTTCAGGGTTGGCCTCCCCAGCTTGGCTTTCCGGCCTCGTTTCAGGTGATTGGGGACCAGAATGTGCCTTGGCAGAGGTGATTGGCAAAGAACACAAGATCTTGATATATTTTGATTACCTTCCAGCGGCCGTTGCTCCCAGGAACATTGAAAAATTTGCCTTAGCCAATATCTTTCACAGGAAAGGCAGACTCAAACATTTACAGCACCTCTTCATGAGTTGGGCCCAAGTTAGGGGCTTCTTCTTTGCCAAAATCGACCCCAAGTTGAGTTCATGTTGGGGACACGTAGGGTTGAAACGGTGAATTTGGACGATGTTGTGCTGATAAAAAGATGTATTATGTACAGTACTACAGTCTCGTGCACTTTTTGGCGGCCTGCGCTGATGGAAAATGCACCCCCCCAGCTGAAGCTGTACCATGAAATCGTTGATTCACTCGTTCGCTCGGCCCCTAAACTACTGTGCCCCGGCACCCGGGCGGATTTCCAGACTAAGAAATATGTCCACACTTTCGAGCATCAGCGCACTTCTTTTGGCGCACTAACCTTGAACATTATCATTCCGCATCATTCCGCCCTGCCCCAGTTATAGCGTAGCGTTGATTGCTAAAGAAATCAGAGCCGAGCTTTGAAAATGTGCGGCGAACGCCCATTAGGTGACTAGGTGTTTTTTTTTTTTTAAGGAGAAAGGCGCTGACCGTCAGCTGCGGAGAATGCTTCTCTACAAATTGCATAAACCTCAGCAAAATTAAATCTGCAAACTGATGATTAATCCGGTAGTGTCAATGTGTGTCAAGCCCACGATAACGGGTGGCAATGGATGCTCGTTACTTGTAGAGCTTCGCACACCGGCGGTGCTGTAATGGTTGGGTGTCCAGGGTTCGTTGTGAAACTATAGAGGCCTGGGCGATCTTTACGCACTTTGCTCTTTTGTCAGTTTCAAGGAGGTGCAGGGCGCCGCAAGTGGCAATATAGCGCTTGGCTTTTGTGGTCATGCATTGCCATCCGCTTTGTGCCTTGCATAACGTTGTTTCTTTTCTGCCGTGCGATCCTTCTAAGCCGTCGTCGTTGCATTGTTTTGTTGTATTTCGGGTATCTGAATCGACACATGTTTTAGGTGGCGGCGCCCCTCGAGGGGCGGGACTGTTGTTACTTTCGCAAACGGTGTGCTTTGGTGGGGGTGTTTCGAGGGGGGAGTGTAATAACGTTCTGTTGCCTGCGTTTCCAAGACGTTGCAACATTGCTACGTTGCAACATCTTGTTTAAAAGTATTTTTGAAGACGCTCTTGATACGTTGTAACATCTTCTTTTAAGTATCGGGGGGGGGTTCGGGGGGTTTGGGGAGGTGTAATAATGTTCTTTCGCCTGCGTTTCCAAGACGTTTCAACATTGCAATGTTGCAGCATCTTTTTTAAGTATCTTCCAAGACGCTCTTGATAGGTCGTAACATCTTCAAGTAACTTCCAAGACGCTCTTGATACGTTGTAACATCTTCTTTAAGTATCATATGAAGTCATACATCCCACGTAGTCTTTCTTCCAGGAAATGAAATGCACACGGAACAACAGCTGCGCTGATGAGACACTGCCTACTATGGCAATGGTTGCATGAAGTCTTGGCTCCTGGCTACTCCCTACGGGATCAGTTGGCCAAGCTTTGTAAAAAAACACACACAGCAACAAAGTTGGACTGTGGCGTCTCGCATGATGATGAAAAAAGGCTGTCGGGCTGTCGAATCATTACTTTGAAAAGAGCTGAAGGCGCCGCACCTCCACAGGCACCGTAACCAGGTTTTATTCGTTTCCAACAATCCAACGGCAATGGGGTAAAAAACATTGTTTTTGATTCTTCAGACGTCAGAAGGCGCTGCATTTACAACGTTCTTTACCACTTTGCGAAAAGACCCAGTGTTCACCTTGATTCCGGTCAACCGCCGCCACCCAAAAACTTTGTTTTTATTTTGGCAGCTTTTCCGAAAACACTTCAATTTACAATGATATTGTTTAAACATGTTTAAACAGAGACCGATGGTTCAAATTCACATGCTAGCAGCTAGCAACTTCGTGTTTGACGGACATGGGACGCAGTCCCAGGACCATGTCATTCAAATTTCTTGTGGCAGAACGATGCGCAAAGATAACAGCAAACCAGTCTAGCAGAGATGCGTGAAGTACCTATGCAAATCAAAGCAGCTTCTGCCAGGGCGCGCAGACAACAGCAAGCTGCAAGCTGCTTGAGAGACAAACCAAGCGCCGCACAGGGCACACAAAACGCAAGTGCAAGGGGATAGAGGTAAATTAGAGGGGGGCCCTTGTTTTTTTGACCCACCACTTTGTTTTTTGACCCCCCTTGTTTTTTTGACCCCCCACCTTGTTTTTTTGACACCCTGTTTTAAAAAAAACCCTAACCTTGTTTTTCTGACCCCCCACCTTGTTTTTCACGAAAGGTAGCTCCAGAGGGGCTACCTTGAGTTTTACTTTACGAAGTAAAGGGGAGGGCGGCCAGCCCCGTTACCTGATTCTTCAGGAGATTGCTAGTCATTTTAGTTCCCCCCCCCCTCCACACCTCCCACGCACCCTAAGAGCAGACTCAAAACATTGTAATTTACAGTATTTTTGTTCTTTTCGGATCAAGAAACCACATTTTGTTATATGGTGAAACATCCGTAAATACCAGTGTTTTTGCTAGGTGCTGGCCAAAAACAACTGTAAATACCGTGCTTTTTGCTACCAGAGGCAAAAAACATCGTAAATACCGTGGTTTTGGGCTTCCGATCCACCCAACACATTGGTATTTACGGTGTTTTTTGCTCCGAGAGTTCCAAAAACGCGCGTAAACACTACCTATTTGACGATTTTCGGCCACTACGGAACCGAGACAAAAAGCTGCAGGGGTAACACCAACCAACACCCAAAACAACACAGACAAACAACGCACAACAACGCACAACAACACACAACAACACACAACAACACACCACAACACACCACAACACACCACAACACACCACAACACACCACAACACAGCACAACACACAACAACACACAACAACACACAACAACGCACAACAACACAACAACACACAACAACACACAACAACACACAACAACACACAACAACACACAACAACACACAACAACACACAACCACAACAACACACAACAACACACAACAACACACAACAACACACAACAACACACAACAACACACAACAACACACAACAACACACAACAACACACAACAACACCAACAACACACAACAACACACAACAACACACAACAACACACAACAACACACAACAACACACAACAACACACAAC